>JAMZEH010000075.1:3455000-3537500 GCA_024699665.1 Ostrea denselamellosa | reverse complement strand
TTCGAGTCTAAATATAACATTGACATATACTAATTTGGCATGTAAATATCATGACATGCATTCTAAAAATCAGATATGTTTACTAATGTTAATCTAAATAAGTATCTCCACCATCTCTATATCACGATAATCCTCAACAATATATATATATATATATATATATAGGTCTTAATATGTGCACAGTTGAGTTTTAATATATATATATATATATATATATATATATATATATATATATATACAGGTCTTAATAAGTGCACAGTTGAGTTTTGATATATATATATATATATATATATATATATATATATATATATATATATACATTAGTTTTAATGTTTTGGATTTGAACGTATTTTAATTATCAAATCAAAAGACTGGGAACAAGTTCTAACAATTTACTAGTATCTCTCCTGAGTGAGACATGTGAGATAAATAAATAACAGGTAAAACGTATAATAATCAATTGAATCTACAAGTCTCATCTATGAATTTTTGAAAAGCTGCAAAATAAATACTTTTTTTTCAAGGCTGTCAGTATCGAGAACAAAACAATCATCCCCAAGAGTTTACATTTTTTTTTTTTACAATAATGACTGGTGTTACCTACCAATTTTAAACTTTAAACTTGAGCGTTTTCAAAAGCCCAGTTTTATAAGTTTTGTCTACTATGGAATCAAGATACACAGACCAATTGGTGTTGTGTGGTGATGAAAATAAGCATAATTAAGGATATACCGATGTTAAACTTGTATGGATTATTTTATCTATACTTTATAGTATATACACAACAAACAATAATAAATATTTCATTTGGTTGCATCTTATTTTTTTTTATTCAATTAATTTATTTTTTTATTTTATATTCATTTACATTGACCGGTCGCAGTAGCTCAGTTATTAGAACATTCGCTTTGTAACCGGGAGGTTGTGAGTTTGAGTCCCACTCATGCCATGGCCGCGTCAAAGCTAAGGCGCAGAAATAGATAGTGATTTCTCCTTCGCTAAACGTTCGACATTTGGTACACAGAATCACAGATCTTTCGGATATGACCTTGAAATGGAGGTATCATGTCAAGGTAGGCGTTGGCGCGTTAACGAACCGTCACTGCTACAGCCCTGGGTGCTAATCATAGGTCTAAATTTATGGTACTACAGCTGTGACGTCTCAATAGGAGTGGAAAATTCTTGACGGGACATAAAACAAAGAATCAATCTTTATTATTATTATTATTATTATTTTATTTATTTATTTATTTATTTTTTTTTTTTTGCCACTGGCAAAGCAGAGCAGATTTGAGCACAGTGAATCACTTGTGTTGACAGAGTGTAAATCTACTATATGTTATGTAAGATGAATTTCATATTTTTTAAATGTTTTTTTCTTTTTTTGTTTTTGTTTTGCGTTTTTTTAGAACCAGATGAGCAGAAGATGCATTCTAAATCTGATATAGAGGAGAACCCTGGAGAATGAAAACATGGTTTCAGTCGATGAATATTCCTCATGACACAAGTCCCTTTTAATTCAGTAAAGTGGTAGTCTATTCTCTTAAGGAGGGACAAGAAGAATCTGTACAAGGACCATAGTGACTCTGTTAAGTAGCGTTAAGGTGCGGTTTTGTTTGTTTGTTGTTTTTTTTGGGGGGGGGGGGGTTGGTTTTGGTTTTGTTTTGTTTTATTTTGGGTTTTTTTTTTTTTTTGGTTTTTTGGGGGTTTTTTTGGCAAAAGATTTGATTAAAAGTAACAACTTACGATACCAGTTTGATGTGAGCATATCACAAAAGGTTTCATTACTGAACTTTTGAAGGGCAATCGCTATGACAGAAAAATGAAGCAATCTTGTAGTCAACATTGAGGTTCATATATTTAAGGCTTCTTGTCATCAAAATGTTTCCATACCGCAGGACTTATCGAAACGCTTTGTTGTTCAGAACAGTAGTTCTTGAGAAATATTCAGATATCAACCTACATACTTGAATTTCGATCCCTTATAGAATTAATGGGCCTCAAACAAAATCGTCCTTTGTGCGTTAACAATTGAATATATAACTTCTTAATAATTACCATTCTAAGTCTTTTTCCAATTTGGCATGAAACATTTTTGGGACAAGATGGACATAAATTGTAAATTTTAGGACCACCCCCCCTCCCGGGGGGGGGGGGGGGGCATTAGGAGTGGGGCCATAACTACCAAAACTGCCCAGTTGTCAAAACGTTCTCCTCTAGAACTATACACATGTGTACGAAAAAACTAACTGCATAGAATATAGAGCAGGAAGGCCTCTACCATTATTATAAGTTTCATGATCTCCAAGGTAGATATGCTAATCCCAGGGCAGGGGCAATCTTGGTGAATGGTTTTGATATGTTAAACATCTCAAAATATTGTAATGCTATTTATACTAAGTTAAAACTAAATGGGTATTTAGAATGAAAATGTAGCCTTTTACCATAACTGTTGTCAATTTCATGATGGGGTTTTAGTATTACCTACGCATCACGCTATCCGATGCCTTTCATTTCACATAACCTTCGTTTGAATGTCATATTCGAAGTACCCGTTAATTTTATTTCTCATGCAGGGAGCTTGGCGAAGGTCGAAAACCTATAATATGTGTCTTAGGATTGCCGCAACGTCAGTGTCGAAGTTCTTGTCAGCACTTCCCGATTCCGAGGCGAGTGATGGTTTTTAAGCTAATGACGAACAGTGATTAATCTCATAACTCTTTTTAAGGAAAAGAAATGTAAGAGTTCGACAAAAACGGACCTCTAGAAATACCAGAGGTGCGATCAGGATCCTGAGAGAGGTAATCATACCATGTCGACCTTTCACACCCGCAGTGAGTCCTATATATTGATCTGCTAAACGAATTATCATATAGTCAAAATACGTATCTTATGAACGCTTGTGGTGGTATAAAGCGTATAAAGATAGATGGTTTGTCGCAAATGACAAGTTCTATTGACAAAGTAGATCGTTATAACGACCATAGAAAATGTGAAATGCTGACTTTACTTACATGTTAATCCTTATTAGGATCAAACATGCAAACATAGGCACGTTATTACATAGGTGAGAGTGAAAATGTTCATTTCATGACATTGTTTGGTTGTTTATTGTTTGACGTCGATCTTAAGAATTTTTCACTGATATAGAGACATTACTTCAAAATGTATCCCTTTTCTTGGGGCTCACGATCTCTGAACAGTGATGGATCTACAATTGCTGTGACACGGTTCCTCATTTTCTGTCTGAAGGTGAACGGTGTGTTGTTACAGAAAAGTGGCTGAAAGATCATTCGTGTATATTTAGATTATGTACAGTTTAGCACTATAGAGTAGGCAATGAGTTGATTATCTGATGGATCACCTACTCTCAAGTAGATATTTTGATGCCACTTATCAATTATGCCTTTGCCTTTGCGATTGCTTTTTTACATAATTGGGGTTATAATTTTGCATCCTAATATATCTAGGGACAAGAACCAGTTTTTAACTTAAAAGATGGTCGCTATAATGACCTCGTTTGCGATTACAACGTGTCTCTGGGACATATGTTGAATGATTTGTTTCATACCCTTTGTTAGACTGTCATTTTACATACTAACTTTGACTACGGATAATTCGTTTACCTAATTTTGACTAAGGGCTCACGGCGGCTGTGACCGGTCAGCAGAGGATGCTTACTCCTCCATGGCACCTGATCCTAGCTTCGCTTTGCCGGAGGTCCGTGTTGCCCCACACTCGAACTTGAAAATGTCTTTGGGATTTATGATTACGATTTACACATTGTTTACTTCGCCATTCGATATAGAGTATAGTGTGTAAAAAGCGGATCACAGCAAATACCCACCCGTGGCCATCAATGCCATCTAAAAATCGTAATTCTTAAGACTCATACTCACAAAACACGAAGTAAAAACAATAAACAGTATAAGAATTAAATTAACGGCGGCAAAATTTAATTGTGATATTCATAATACGCTCTATAAAAGATAATATTTCCAAATTAGATATATTAATTGTACCCTCACCGTACATTTCAATCTCACAGATGTCAAATTCGACACTAGTCTTGAAGATAGCCTCGATGAGAACGTGTTGTCCGACTCGTTGAATATCAAAGTCGACTATCTGTGGAACTCCTGTAAAGTATGGGTGTATAACTCGAAAAGGCCAACCATGTGATGTATCTCGGTATATCAGAAGACTGTCGTTTACCGGGATATTTTCTAGAAAATGAGATAAATACTGGAATTTTTTTTTTTTTTTTTTTTTACAATAAGATTTTTCGTTTTTTCAAACAGTGGTATTCGTATCGAGTGTCATTGAAATACCACCACGTTACGAAAGGAACTAGATGTAATTTTCAAAAGGGAGACGTATTGCTAACAGTGAGCTAATCTCTATAGAAAATAAGGGACGCGATTTATTACGTTCTAAGGGGATTGGGATCTTTGATATGGGGTACCCTTTAACGTCCCATCCAATTGGGGTCTAAGTTCAAATATGTAAATAGATAGGGTATGCTATACAAATGTTTTTGTGTATTTCATGTATATATGCAGTTGTACATGGATATAAATGTATTCCGATTTTCTATAAAATCGCTTTCTGATAAAATAATAATATTAATAATAACATTGCCAATATTTGTATTTGGTTCTTGCATTGATTCCACGATACTGAAATGTATTTTAGTATGGGTGATAAAATCACTACATTCTAAAAGGATGTAACAAATACGCATTTAATGGTCAATCACAAGATATACATTCAGGCTGAACTTCTTTGAAGCATGTGGAAATTACGAGTGATGTATATGCATTCTTGATTTAATCACTTTCTTCTGGCATTCCATTAAGAAGTTACACGGGGTATTTATTTTGTTTTGAAAAGTATAAAGTTCGCTTCTGTCGCAGACATTCCAGTAACCTCAATAGATTTGCAAAAGAGACTGCAAATAGTTATTTTAGATAAGAGTAAGATATCTGGAAAGGAAACTGACGATCACCAATAATGGTCAAACACTTAATTCCTACAATTTCATATGCATGATTCTCTCTTTTAAATTCATATCCATAATTGGCATATGTAAAACATAATTCTAAATATGATGGTATTCGTATTAAATTGCTCAATTTAAATTTCAAAATCAGGATACATACCTTTGAATATAATTTTTGACAACTTGATGCTGTATGTAGTACCAAGATCTACTCTCACTTGAAAGATATCATGTTTGAAATTCTGACATGTGTTCCTATCACCATCAGTAAATATCGTCGTGGTAAGTGAAACCGGAGGGGAAAAACCTAAGAAACTGGCCCGTTTCTGACCCGCCACATTGGCTGTGATAACGATAAAAGTAAATGAAATGTTTTGCATTTTGATTATATATTGTACTACATTGTATTTAGGGATTTCTAATTTCTATAGAGAATTCACCAGGTTTTGATGAAGTGGCACAGACATGCACTAGTGCATTGTTTACTCATGTAGGAGTCAAAGTAGTTTACCGTGTCAACATCCACCTTTACTTTTAAGATCGGCGAAAGCAGTGACACTCGAGAGTTTTACTACATGATTGCAGCTTGATTTTAAAAGAAATGTCGGAGATTCATCATTTAACATAAAGATAGTATGTCCTTTTGAAGGAGAAAATGTCCTGAATATATTTGCTTTGATTTTTTTTAAACCAGCAAGTATTTGAGGACAATACACATTTGTATTTACTTTTGTAGAACTTTCAAGTTCTTTACTGTTCACCATAAATAGCAAAGTAAACCATGGATAATCGCTTTAAAACAAATGGTATCTTAAGTACATATACATTTTATTACATATAGAACTTACACATAGCCGCCCCTCTGTACGCCATATCAGCGTAAAGAAAGATATATATCAGGTATGTCTTCATCTGCCTGTAAAACAGAAAGTAAATGTAAGTATGTACCGGGAACGTCTTTATCTATCTGGAAAACATAAAGTAGAGGTTGCTATAGATCGCAATTGTCTTTACGTGTCTGTAAAACAGAAAGAAAAGATTGATACCACAAGCATTTCCATATGTCTGTAAAACAGTAAGTGAAATTAAATACGTTGCATAACTTTCTATACTTGTGTATAAAACAGGAAGTAAAGGTAGATATATAGCATATCTTTTCCATGTGTATGTAAACCAGAAAATAAGTAAAAGTAAACCAAAGTAAAGGAAAGTATTCTGCAAACTTTTCGATATGTTTCGAAAACAGAAAGAAACGCTAATCTATAACATTTTATTCATATTCTTTGAAAGAAAGTATACATAGACGAGGTTATTATTTATTGGGTAAAGTAAAAGTAACATCTTCTAGTGCACTGTCATATGAAGTAAACTATTTCACATATTTGTTTGAGCAAGATACCAACTATTCTATTGAGGGATTTCCATTTTCGAATAGAATTTTAACATAAATGACACACGAAAACGATATCACAATTAATTTAGATTATGCAGTATGAAAAGGCAAACATAACGAAGCGAAATCAATTTCATCATTACTATATCGAGTAAAAATTAAAGAGTTGGGCGAATACGAACCCTTAGATGCACTAGAGAAGGGGACTGTTTCGTAGGAGGAGTCAGTGGAGGTCAATGGAGTAATCCGCAGTCAGAATCGGAACGCCAACAAGGATCGCCCCATTTAGTCGCCTCTTACGACAAGCAAGGGGTACTGGGGGCCTATTCTAACCCGGATCCCCACGGACTATAAACCGAAGTATCGTGCCAGTGACCAATAATTCAATTGTCAGTTATAACAGTCTTCATTTAAGTAACTGAATGGTCATTTTCTACACGGACATGGTTTGCTCTTCAATAAGGATTCAAGGGAGTCACACACTGTCAGAGGCTTGAACTTCATTTTTTTTAAAGCTGAATATGACTGAATTTTTAATGTTCGTTTATCTTACATCTTGAGCAGTTACAGTGTTGACGTGCTGAATCTAGTGCTTCTTACCTCGTTGCACAGGAATATGTTGTGGTAGGAAAATGAATAACTTTGGACCGGATGTATGCTTGATTGGTTTTGTTCGGTCTCATCTGAAGGACCGCCCAGTTTAGTCGCCTTGTACGACAAGTTAGGGGTGCTGAGGCACCACACACACACACACACACACACACACACACACGCAAAAATTAGTTGCAATTGAATTCTGTCTTGGATGGAAAGTTAAAAAAAATAATTCCACAAAAATGAAGGGAACGAACCACACAATTTGGATAATAGCTTTGAAAAATTTCCCAGGTTAATAATAACAGCTGTTTTTTTGGATCTGTTTTTCTTATGCTTATTGTCATGTATTATTACTATATACCGAAATGTTCCTATTAAGGAGATAACACCAGGAAAAATGCTCCAGGTAGAACAGTAAGTTATTTTTTTACACCTGAAAAAAAAAATTTGACTCGTTTTAAAATGAATAAATCCAAAAATCACATTTTCAGTTGAAGAAATCTTTGTTATACCTGCTGTAAGAAATCTTATTCTTGATTTCCCCTTGTCTCAACAAGACAAACAAATTATTATAATCATCTTTTTTTTTTCACAGAAAATGATGCATTTGAATTTTCTCCAGGTTGTAAAATTTAAAAAAGAGAAATACCCCCCCCCCCCAAAAAAAACAAACAAAAAAACAAACAAACAAAAACTGTTCTTATGTGGACTTGTTTTAACGAGTAATAGTAATAATAATTGCATTTTAGTTCTTTTTATTTATTTCCTGGTATTATTGATTTTATACCAACATTTGTCTCACAATGATAGACATAAAATGACACTAAGAACAAACCTCTAGGTACAACAATAAAAATTTTAGACCTGGAAAACACATCTCATGGCTCATTTTAAAATGCATGCTACAAGAATCATTCTTATTTATTTGTCCTTGTCTCGTCAAGAAAAGAAAATTGCTATAATATTTTTAAATGTGTAATAACGAGACATTTCAGAGTTCATTTAGGTAACTTATTAGATTTACCTGTAAAAGCGAATTCTCAGATGCAAGCAATTGATGGCTGGTTTACTGTTTTATAAACAAATATTATCAGTTATTTTGATACACAAAGAAAGATATATCGAGTGTCCCCCAACCCCTATTTTTAGTGGTAGTGAACGAAAAGAATGCACCTTAAGCCTTTGGTGTTAGAAATAGAAAACGAGCTTTAACATAATTTTAAATAATTTTCTATTTCCTCGTGAATTATTTTTATTATTGTTATTTTTGTACAGGATTGATTAAAATATTAATGCTTAGACGTTGACAAGGATCACCATTTTCATTATATCTTCTGTTTACAAGGAAATTAGAAATTTATTGAATTAGACATTAGAAGTCGATATTCCGAGAACGCGTACGCGATTAACATAGATATTTGACCCAAAGGTTGTTATAATCAATCCTACAATCCCACTCTATCTCCGTCTCTGCTCCATTTGTATCGTTATTGAAATTTGTATATATGCAATTGATGTAGAGCCTGGTAATTTGAAATTGGTTGAATTGTAGAGGTTTTTGTGCACCTTACATTTCACTAAAGAACTTTCAGTGAATTTTAAATCACACAACTTTTCTCAAATTCACAACATTAAAACATGATTTTACAACACTTTACACTACCATACCTCACTACAAATTACAGGCGATACTTTTTGACATCATAGACAATTGATTAATGAACAAAAATGGTAAAAGGAAATGGTTATATTTAGTGATAGACATGAGAAGAAAAGAAAAATCTTGTAATGACCTTCAATTCCATTTGATTTTTTTTTTTTTGCTATTTTTTTACGCCACACTCAACATTTTTTTCAGTTATCTGGTGGCGCCCAGTTATTGGAGGAGGAGAGAACTTAGATACAATGTACCCGGGAAGAGACCACCGACCTTCCGAAAGTAAAGTGATTGATTGATTATTTATTGCTTTCCGCCACACTTAACAATTTTTCAGTTATCTGGTGGCGTCCAGTTTTTGTTGGTGGAGGAGAGAACCCAGATACAATGTACCTGGGAAGAGACCACCGACCTTCCGCAAGTAAACTGGCAAACTTGCTGACATAACGCTGCGGCCGAGATTCGCGAAAGTAAAGTGGCAAACTTTCTCACATATATCGGCGCGAGCGAGATTCGAACTCGTGCCAAGTGGAGGTGAGAGGTCTTGTGATTTTGAGCGCGATGCTCTAACAACTCTCACACGTAGTCCAAGTCTGTTGGAATTCTCATTTGCACGAATTGTGTTCCTTTGTTTGTGTGATCGGTCGACAGGGGATGTCTACTCCTCCTAGGCACACGAGTCTCCCTCTGGTATGACCAGGGGTACATGTTTGCCCATCTTTCTGATTTGTGTTTTCTACAGGAATTGCGAGATTGAATATTGTTAGCAACATTAGATTTGTGTTTTAAATTCACTATGTCATGAACATTTATGCTGGCATACTACATATCGCAATATTCATATTATACTAAATTTACTTTTTGACAAAACTTCACTATTTCAGTAAAATAGATGTTCTATGTGTTTCCCCCATTATTCATGCCGTATAAAAAGAAATCGTATAGTTCCTGGCATGTTTTACTTGCCCACTTGAACGGTGAGCGAACACTGAACGCAAAGTGAACTATGAACGTACGATGAACGTAGGATGATCTACTTATTCGGAATCTATCGAATCTTTCCTTGGAATATTTCAAAATCAGATAAGAAAAGTGGTATGTCTATTTATTCAATGAATGGAATAACATGGAATCGAGAAAATGCATGTTCGACAGTTCTGAATATATTCAATCTAAACAAAACATACTACATTTTTGTGCAAGAAATTAATGTATATTTCTCACGAATTGATCGTAAATGTCTACAGCAATGTACGCCACAATCATACACAAACAAAAGGAAATTCCATGTGTACATTGTGTTAAGTACTGCATATATAGATATACGTGTGCATGTAAAAGTAGAAAGGATATGTATATTTGACATTATATTTAGAATTATTCACAGGTAATCCTAACCAGAGTGCGCGCGTATACTTAGGAGTACTCTAGAATACTCTGTTAAACTTTCGATGTATTCAAAATGACCTCCATGACACTGAAAGGGAAGATAACGGCTATAGCATATTTAGCTCACATTTTCTTTGTTGTTTATCCGTCCGCCAGTCTATTTGTAAGTCATTTACATTTCCATTCTTCAACTTGATGGTAAAAAAAAATTACCAGTAAATATAATATATGTTTTCATCTTATCAAATATCTATGTCAGTGAATATATCATAGTCACAATGATGTCTGTATAGTTTTGGAGTAAAGTAATGTGATTTCTGTTGTTTAACCCTCTTACCTATAATCACGCATACCTGTGTCCCATATTCACCCACATTAACGCATATGATGTTGCTACAGAATACGTATTGTGAGTCATTTTCATCGCACATTTCTTTTACAGCGAAATTCAAACTATCTCGTCCAAGTGAATTTTAAAAATACTTCTCTATTTGATAGATGTTTTTTTTTTTCCTTCATTGTGGACTCATCATTCCCACAGAGGCCATGGATGTAACAAACTTGAATGCGCAATATCATTGGTAAAATCTCTCAATATTTCATGATAAACATTGAATGTTTGTTTGGCAATATTTCATACACCTGCAATGCTGTTTATGTCCAAGGAAAATTGGTTGAAAGGGAATCGTTTGTTGTTTTATATCCCGTTTGAGATTTTGTTTTCAGTCATACAAATATAATAATTTTGTGTTGAACGCATTATTTGATCTGCTAAAATATGTTTAATACCAATTTCAACGTATGCGTATCATTATATACTGAAATTGTGACCGTGTCCTTAAAATCCAATCAGAAATTTCAATCAATTGGGAAATTTGCTCATATAAAAGATCGGCATGGACCAGGCCTAAAACTAGATAACATGATCATTGGATGTTAACTTTGCATTCAGATATGTCCAGTGCCTGCATTTAACACTAACCCTGCCAAAATGACGAAGCGGTGCCGGGGTATTACCGTTCACTGGTAATTTCATATTGTTGTATTTGCTAATGCTTCCAATTATCCTCATTTTGATACACCATCTTAAAGGAAATATTGTTATTTCACATTAGCTTATTATCTTGTCATAAATTATGTTTGTTGTTTTGTTTTTTTTTTATCATTGCACTCCTCCGCCAAACTTCATGAACTTATCTAGCTGGATTACCTCCAACCGCAAATTTCAGAAAATATCAAATTGATTCCAACAAAAAGGCTTTTGACATACAAATATATCTAAAAGTACACATAAAATAAATCCTACAATGCTCTATTTGGATTGTAGATATCGCGCACCAACACCGAGAATTGTCATCTCAAATCTTCTATCCCTCAATCAATCCGCTCATTTTCATTGTGCTTGGATACAAATGGAGGACAATGAAATCGTAGTTTTATTCCACTACAGTGTCTACTTTGTGTATAATGTTTAAAGATGGAAATTAACTTTTTTCCCGTTTCCTTGTTGTTCTTGTGTGACTACCAGGCCTAATTATATTTCTACCTACAGAAAGAGAATAAGTTTCGTGCTACGTTAACCGTGACATTATTTCCATGATGTATATTTTAGTTTTATGTTATTTATTTTAAATTTTATAGATAATAGAATAATAGTATTTTTTCTCTCGGTCCTATATTCAAAACTACCAAATACGAGACTCTACAGATTCCTTAGTTACCCCTGCTTTCGTGTTGTGATAAATACAAAGCCCGCGATGTCTATAGCACCTACCTGAGAGTCCAAAATTTCATTTTGTTTTTTCGCCAGAAGAATGTGTATCACTGCATGGACTTATCGTCAATGGATGATGTCCTGACAATGTTATCAAAGATAGATTTAGTAGTTCTGTAACTTGTTTACAGCTGGATATATATATATATATATATATATATATATATATATATATATATATATATATATATATAATGGGTGCACTTTACATAGGTTTCTTTAGTTCTTTTAATTTTTAATTGGCATTCTTTTCTTAAAGTTAAATAAGTTTTGATATAACTTATATCCATCAATAAAGCGCTCGCCTCAGCTGTATGATCATTCAACAGAAGAAGGAATTCGTTGTTAATTTACTTGAGCGATAAATTGATTCAGTAAATTAACTGATAATAAAACATTTTATTTAAAATGCGTATTTGATGATGTAGCATTTAAAATTATACTTGATCAACTTGCACTATAAAACGTCTTTCAAATTTAACATGCACTAATTCACTTTACCTTAACATTTGCTCTCCTCTGCCACTGATTTTATACATCTTCCTATTTATGTTTCCCTCTTTGCAGGAGGGTTGTAATTTAGTTATCAACGACTAACGACTAACTATCTGCCACGAATATTAGCCATTTTCCTTTTGATGTCTCCTCTTTGCAGGAGGGTTGTAATTTAGTTAAGATCAATACATCGTCACATATTCGTAGGATGTTGGTTTGTTTGTTTGTAGTGCCTGCATTTAACACTAACCCTGCCAAAATGACGAAGCGGTGTCCGGGTATTACCGTTCACTTGACACCCACTTCAGCAGTTAGTATTTTCATATTGTTGTATTTACTAATGCTTCCAATTGTCCTCATTTTGATCCGCCTTCTCAAAGGAAATACCATGATTTCATATTAGCATATTATCTTGTCATAAATTATGGTTTTTCTATCATTCTATTCCTCAGAAAGTACATTCCTTCGCCAAACTTCATGAACTTATATAGTTGGATTACCTGGAGCCGGAAATTTCAGAAAATATCAAATTGATTCTCATCTCAAATTTCCTCTCCCTCAATCTTTTCAGATGCTGCCTTTCAGTATGCTTTAATACAAATTGAGGACACTGCAATCGTAGTTTTATTTAACTACAGTGTCCACATTCTGTACGATGTTTAAAGAGGGATATTAACCTTTTTTCGTGTCATTCGTGTTGTGAAAATAAGTTTTAACCTACGTAAATCGTGGCATTTGATGTATATTTTTATGATGTATATTTTAGATTTATGCTGTTTCTTTTACATTTTCTACATACTAGAATGGTTGAATTTTTTTCTCTTTCGGCCCTTTACTTAAAACAACCTTGTGCAAGACTCTAGTGACTCTTAAGTTACCCCTGCATATTGTGATCAATACAGGCGAGTCAGATGAAAGGCTGAAATGTCTATAGTACCTACCTGAGAATCCAGATTTTTTTTCGCCAGAAGAATGCGCTTCACCGTATGGAATTATTCCAAATGGGTGATATCCTGACAATCTTATCAAAGACAGCTGTTTACAGATGGACATATCTATCTATCTATTTAATCTATCTATTTATCTATCTCTATCTATCTATTTATTCTATCTATCTATCTATCTATCTATCTATCTATCTATTTATTTATTTATTCTATCTATCTACCTGTCTCTATCTATCCACACACACACACACACACACACACACACACACACACACACACACACACATATATATATATATATATATATATATATAATGGATGTACTTTACACAGGTTTCTTTAGTTCTTTTAATTTTTAATTGGCATTCTTTTCTTAAAGTTAGGTAAGTTTTGAAATAACTTATATCTATCATTAAAACGCTCAACCCAACGGTGTGATCATTCAACAGAAGTAGGAATATGTTTTTTAATTTACTTGAGCGGTAAATTGATTCAGTTAATTTACTGATAAAAAAAAAACGTATGTTATTCTTATCCTTACAGTTTAATTGCTGTTTTTTTTTATTCAAAATGAGTGTTTGAGGGTGTATCTTTTGAAATTGTACTTCATCAACTTGCATTATAAAACGTCTTTCAAATTTAACATGCACTAATTCATTCTACCTTAACATTTGCTCTCCTCTTCCACTGATTTTATACCTCTTCCTATTTATGTTTCCCTCTTTGCAGGAGGGTTGTAATTTAGTTATCAACGACTAAGATCAGTACATAGCATTATCGTAGGCTGCAGTAAACGGGCGATTCAATGTGACTGTAACAATCTAACCTGAGATAATTTTAAGATTTATCCTAATAAATATCTTGTCCGACATGACTTTCAGATTGATCCAACTAAATATCTTGAATTTGTATATTTTGAAAACCTTCACGAATGATAGTATATGGTCTTTTTTGTTCTCAAAGCTCAGATTAAACAATGTATTTGTTTATTTACAAATGTACGCTAACATTTTTTAGTTTAGAATTTCGGTAAGAATGAAACTCATTCTAATCTGCAACATACCCACGACTTCTGTAAATCCCAACTTAGAGACGTTTGGATTTAATACCGATTTACAAAAGGAAGTAGGTGAAATGAATATAATAAATGTGTTTCAATTATATAAAAAGAACGATAGAGAAGTAGATTGAGTCATTTGGTTGTTTCTATGCTGTGTGAGGAATTCACATCTTTCCGTTTCTCAAGATCAGTGTCAATGTAAATGAAATTTGAAATTTGAAATTAGTAACTGGGGCCAACAACTTCTTTATAAACATTTTAATTCCCCCGACCATTCCATCTTATCAATGAAAGTGAGAATTATAGAAACAAATTATCATCACACCAACAGTCCTACATTAAGTACGAGAGGAATACTGGATTAGGGAATTAGGCACTGTCTTTCCATATGGGTGCATATTGGAAGCATAGGAAATATTACCAGCCCACTGTGTAATAATGTAAATGTGATGGGACTTCTTAACAATACACCTAGACGTAAACGTAGTCATGGGCATCGTTCGTACAACAAACCCATAGTGCATGATGTTTCTTTTTACTCCCTTTTACATTTGGTGAATAGACCATTGGGTTCTCATCACATTTGCACCAAACTCTACTCTGTATGTTCGAAAATTTTGTATGTATTGCAAGAAAAAGCTAACACTAAGTCCTGCTTGGGTTCCTCTAAACCGGAATACATACTTCAATATATGATTTGAGATGTTCCCCCATCACAGACTCTTTGGTCCGCCACGTATTATTGATGAGAGTGAACTCAAAAAACCTTGCCGATTCCTTTATCTTAATTTTGACAACAACGGAATTGATGCTATCATCATTAACAACGCCCTTAACCATAGAAAAGTACAGTCCTGTATTCCGCCTTACTTTAAGATGAAATCCACAGCTTGTGTGTCATATAGATCTACTTCCACTATTGCATCCAAGTTATTTAATTATAAACAGGCGTTGCAGTGCCTTGATATTGAACAATTACTGTCCTTTAAAGTGTTCATGTTCTTCTTCCTCGTTTAATTACAGTCCCAGTGATCATATCATTACAGGAGACATACTTATTGTACAAGATGAAGATCTTAAGTCTCAAATTTCAATAGGTCCTAAATTCCCGGGACCTCGCTCATTTAGTTGGCGACATAATTTCATGGTTATCATGGATTCTGTGGAAGAATATGCCAGACGTTGGACGAAATCTGAAGGAGAGGAACTTGACACTTTGTCTGAGTGGATCAAAAGTATTCGAAAGAGTGTTCAAATCCCGTATTCACCATGTGATGGGGAAAATGCGCACTTTTTACCCTTCTGTTTTTAAGAAAGCAGAAGTGACGAATGAGTTACGTAGACAACATAAAAACTGTTCTGCTAGTACCAGCGGATAAAGTAAGTAAGAACATTGCCTTTGTTTGTAAAAGGTACTATTATAAATGACTTTTAAATGAACTGGGATTTACTTCAACATCTGGGAACCCTATTTATACCCGAAGCAATCTTAGAAAGGATGAAAGTCTTTATAATTATCTTTCAGTTTTAAATACTTTTGACATTCCTAAGAATCAGGATTCCGAAATTACATAAAAATCCTTACAAACAAAAATATATTGCTGGTTCCAGTAAGTGTTCTACCAAGCCGTTATCTGTATTACTAACTAAACTGCTAACAGCTATTAAATAGTCACTTCAGAGATACCGTTCCACTACATATTCCAAAAGTGGTGTCAATCAAATGTGGAATCTCAAAAACTCTAAGGAATTACACCACTTTCGCCTGCTTATGCTGTATATATCTCCTAGTTGATTCGATAGTCGAGAGTATGGCGTGCGTATGAGAATTTTTTAAAGCGCGGTCAACTTCTGACAAAAAAATTGACGATGCAGGGTTATAACCAATCTCGTTTGAAGTCGTCATTTCGCAAATTTTACAGTCGCTATAATGACCTTGTTTGCGATTACAAAGTGTCTCTGGGATATATGTTGAATGATTTGTTTCATACCCTTTGTTAGACTGTCATATTCCATCCTAACTTCGTTTTGTCGGAGGTCCGTGTTGCCCTACACTCGAACTTGTATATGTCTTGGGGATTTATAATTACAATTTACATATTATTTACTTTGCCATTCGATATCCATAGTTTCGCAGGAAAGCAAATGTTAGAAAACTTTCGAAACTATTCTTTTTCTATTCGAATCCCTATTGTAATTAAAGTTGCATTAAGGACGTCTGACACGTATGCACATGAATGTATTATGTTGTCCTGTTTCATTGTTGGATTAGTCTTGCGTCTTGCTGGTTTGCAATATTCTTTAGCATTCATAGTCTATGTCAATACAAGTGAAATTCAAATCATTAAATCAGTATTAAAGGCAAACTCCCAACAAATTGGTTCATTATTATCACAGGGGTAGGCATGCTTATGGCCAAACAATCCCTATTCTCATTTCACCTGTGCTAATGCTTTAGAATTGCAGCATTCCAGGAAAGTAATCTAAATTGACTGTTTTATTCTTCAAGATTCACGACATACAAACAGAAATATTATTGTTTGTTTGTTTGTTTGTTTTACGTCCCGTCGAGAATTTCTCACTCATATTGAAACGTCAACAGCTGTAGGTGAAGTACCAAGAATTTAGACCTATGTTTAGCGCTCAGGACCGTAGCAGTGAGGGTTCTTTAACGTGCCAACGCCTACCGTGACACGAGACCTCCGTTTTTTAAAGTCATATCCGAAAGACCCGTGGTTCTCACTTCTAAATGTCGAGCGTTTAGCGAAGGAGCAATCACTACCTATTTTTCGTCTTAGGTTTGACGCGGCCATGGCACGAGCGGAGCTCGAACTCACGACCTTCCGGTTACGAAGCGAACGCTTTAACCACTGAGCTACCGCGACCGATTATTAATTGAATGTGTATTTAAAATCTTCTTCATGAAACTGAAAGGGAGGATGGTGATTATGCCATTTTTAGCTCACCTGATCATCTTTTGTCTGTCATTTACTTGTCCATATATCTGCCTGTAAGCCATGCTCAAATTCTATTGGTAAAAAAAAACCACTATAGAAAGGTAACGTATGCTTTCATCTTACCACATATGTATGTCAGTGAGTATATAGTAATCGGAATGATGTCCACATATTATTGAAGAAACGTATTTTCTCTCTTACCCACAATCCCGCACTATTATGCATATCTTTCTCCCACAATAACACACTTTAAAGCACATAAATTTGCTCCAGAATCATCACTCATTTTAAGTCATTTTCAATGCACAATTTTTACAGCGAAATCTGAACATTTCAGGAAAAGTGAATTTTTGGAAAGTTTTCCATATCTATTAGGAGGCTACTTTTTGATCCCTTATAGTGAAACTACACTACACCAAGGGTTCACAATTGTAACAAACTCGAATCCGCACTATTATGGGTTATAACCCTCGGGACTTTTTATTTTATGATGCACATGTTTTCATGTTTCCTTAGCAATATTCCATAATCAAATGTTGTTTACTTCAAAAATAAAATTTGCTTAAAACGGATCGTTTGTTGTTTCGTGTACCATATGATTTCCCCCCAATCATACAGACAGATCGCTTTCTTCGATGGCTTCAGTTGATATAACCTTTAATAATTGATTTTATTTGAGAGATAGTATTTGATTTGCTTAAAATACTTATTTTCCACCCAGGCGCATTATGACATATTGTAATTGTGACTATGCGTAAAACCCAGTCAGAAATTGCAAGCAATTAGAAAATTAGTTCAATATTAAGTACGACATACAAGTTATAACTTAGTCGGAATCTCTGCTAGTGTGATATAAATGTTACTAAACATGTGTAATCTACCCGGGATTGCCTTATACCCCACTTGCAATCGACTTGTTATTGAATAACCTTTTAATTATGAGGATTGATTGATTGATTGTTTGTTTTCCTCCACACTCAACATTTTTTTCAGTTATCTGGTAGCGTCAAGTTTTTGTAGATGGAGGAGAGAGCCCAGATGAAATGGACCTGGGAAGAGACCACCGACCTTCCGAAAGTAAACTGACAAACTTTCTCACATATATCGGCGCGAGCGAGAATCAAAGCCGCGCCGACTAGAGGTGAGAAGCCCTGTGATTTTGAGCGCAATACTCTTACTACTAGGTCACGGAGGCGGAAAGAGATTGTACTTAAAGGGCTCTAGTTTGTTGTATTATAGCGACTTGTATATATACTGCGTCATAAATTTTCAGACGGGAAACGTATTTGGATGGGTCGTTGGTGCCTACAGATATTCAATCGCGTAATTCCGATAGGAAATACAGATATATGGGCAAACACGGACCCCTGGTCTTACCAGAGGTGGAATCAGGTGCGTAGGAGTAGTAAGCATCGTCTGTCGACCGGTCCCACCCGCTGTGAGCCCTACATTCCCAGCAGGTGAACGGACGAATCCATAGTCATAATCAGTGTGCCAAGAACGGCCTAACACATCAGACAGCATTTGACATAATGGTAAGTCATAATTGCAAATTAGGTCGCTATAACGACCATACAATTTGCGAATAGCCACATAAATAAGAAAAGTTAACGATGGAGAAATTGTCATCAAGTTGAGTTGTTAGTTTGCCGCCGGCATCTCTTTTCAGTAAAATATCTAAGTACGAAGCAGAAGTTGCATACCGTGTGGTGTCTATTATTTCAAGCTCACTGGGATATATCAAATCGACATATGAATGAACATGATCATTGTTAGTAGATATATTGTTTTCTTTCCATGTAGAGGCTTTTGAATGAATTCTGCTTCGTATGAATATAAAGATAGGTCAGCTAAAAAAAGAGCACAATTCGTGCCCATGGATTTCCAACAGAGTCGTATTTAACAAAATATACTGGACAAAAAAAAGTTAAGTATCATAATTCGGACCTCAAATTTTTTTATTAACCAAATAATTATTTTGACAAATTTCAACATGTATAGTTTCTCCAATGTGTCCTTAACACAATAGATTTACCTGGTTTCATATTGACGTCATAAATGCACGATTTTCTCGCCCAAACACAAGCAAGGGGTCAAAATCAAAGTGTGCCAACGTGTATATTGAAATTGAAAAATTGGGATTTTCATTTTATTGTGGATATTTATTGCTCTAATTGACTCTTAGGTGAACAATTATTAACATTAAAAGCCATGAGGCACCATTTAACTGCTCTGGAAGCTGGTCAGGCAGTAGGTATGCTTCAAGCTGGCCAAGTCCAGAGAACTGTCTCTAGGCATTTTAATGTGTCCCGAAGTGTGATTTCAAGCTTGTGGAATCGTTTTAGGCAGACAGGTAATGTTTCTGAGAGACCGAGATCAGGTCGTCCAAGGTCCACAACAGCTCGCCAGGATCGCTATATGTCACTTATGGCTCGTAGACACAGGTTTCAGAGTGCTGTCCAACTCAATACTGACTTTCATGCAGCAAGTGGGGTGCGCATAACACCACAAACTCTCAGACAGAGACTTCATGCTGCTAACCTTTGGGCTCATCAACCTGCTGTTCGTCCCATTTTGAGGAGAAGACATCGTGTAGCACGACTTAATTGGGCTCAAAATCACATAAACTGGCAACTGCTATTGGAAGCCTGTTCTTGTCACAGACGAGTCACAGTTCAGCGTGGACTTTCATGACGGTCGTAGGCGTGTATGGTGCATGCGTGGAGAGCGGTACGCTGATTGCTGTGTAGCAGAGCATGATCGTTTTGGAGGTGGCTCTGTGATGATTTGGGCCGGAATCAGTATTGGTGGATGTACTGACTTGCACGTGATTAATGACAGTCTTACCGGTGAAATTTACAGGGACGAGATACTGCATCCAATTGTGAGACCTTATGCGGGAGCTATAGGCAACGACTTTGTGTTAATGGATGATAATGCTCGTCCCCATAGAGCACGTGTAGTGACAGACTGTCTTGCTACAGAGACAAATGAACGTATGGATTGGCCGAGTTGTTCTCCGGATTTAAATCCAATAGAACGTGCCTGGGACATGTTGCAGCAAGCTGTTTCCAGACGCCCTGTACTTCCGACAAACCGCCAGGAGCTTACGTTAGCTTTACAGCAGGAATGGGCAAGGTTGTCACAAATTGCGTTCCGCAGGCTCATCAGAAGTATGTATGTATGTCGTGCCGTTATACAGGCTCAGGGTGGACATACATCCTATTGATATTGCCTTTATAAAGATTCAATCATTTGTAATGAAATTTGTTATTGTTGCTCATACCGATTTTCAAACTGTTTTGGGGGGTTACCTGACAATGGTTGCTCTGGCTGCTTAACGTATTGATGAATTTGTAAAAACAGGTTTAAAATGTATTGTTCGATTGTCGTTGAATATTTTAAGTATATATTTAACATAATTTATCTGGTTTTGTTATGAATAAAACAATTCTGAAATCATGATCCTTAACTTTTTTTTGTCCAGTATAATTTTTGGGATGACCAACCACTAAATATGAATATTTCTTTTTACCATCTTTTTTACTAAACAACTGTCTATGATGTTAAAAAGTCTAGTCTCTAATTTATCATGAGGTATTTTCGTGTAAAGAGTTGTAAAATCATACGTTTTAATGTTGAAATTCAATATTTTTTTAATTTCATATTCAATAAAAGTTCTTTAGAATTTTTCAGAATCCACATTTGATTAACACCACTTCTGATATATGTAGTGGCACAGTACGTTTGCAGTTTCCCCTTCATAGCAGTTGATATTTTCGTAAGGAGCAAAGATAGAGGATTGCTAGAACATTTACTGGATCCAGCAATGTATCTTTGTTTTTGTGGAGTTTGGGGATCCAGTATAGGTTCGGTAACTCATATTCATCCGCTTAAATGACTGGGATATTAAATTGAAGCATGGTTTTGAAAAGGACTGTTGGAGTATATGTGTGATTTATAAATGTGGAATTAATGACAAGATCGTTTAAAATGCTGCTGTAATAATGAGCTTACAAACAAATACAATGTTGTTGCAATCTTTGTCAGCTGGAACAAAACATATTCCTAATGTACGCTATCTAACGCTTTTAACACTTCTGGTTTACTCAACGCAGAATGATAGATAGTACGCATTTTTGTTTTGACATGTTTGATACGGAATTTTAACAATTGTCTTATACTTTTTGTCCATTCTGAATGGACAGTTGGAGCATTGAACTATTGGTACAAGCTCTCACATACCTTACATAAGATTATTTAGTTGTTTCCCGGCGTAATAAAAAGATAAAGGTGCTTTGTTAAGAAAAAATATGTTCAAAGTATATAATCTCTGTGATGTGATGCATGGTATGAATATATAAGGAAATACGGTATGCTTAGAGGTCAAAGTTTACCATTCTCTCTGATTTGTATTGTTTAGAGGAATTGCGAGATTGGGAACTCACCGTTGCCTTATCTTTTTCGTCTGTCCAAAAGGCATATATTGACACACTATTTTTGTATTGTTATTTTGAAAAATGAATAGGCTAGAATATAGACTCTACATTAAAAATCTTTCAGAAATATATACATTAGGAATTGCGAGATTTAGGAATGATTTTTTATCTATATTTTTTATTTAATAAAATATATTATTTATAGGAATTTTGTATTGTAAGATGTTCATCCCATGCATTAAAAAGACTGTTTGGGTTTGAACTATCTCATTTGAAATCAAAAGGCCTAGAATATCATTGTTGGAAACAAAAAAACAAAACTCTATGTAAAATGTAACATTTTGTATCATTGTACCAAGACATCGACTCAGAAACATAAACAGTACAAGTTTTAAGGCACCGCATTCGCATACAACAAATAATGTCTCTTCAGTGTTGCTTAAGTCAAAAGTGTTGGAAATGCGAAGTAAAAACAAACCTCAAAGAGTCGAAAGGATAAAAAATATCAAGTAGTTGCACTAAATCGTACTTCACGCATGGACCTTAAATAAACCATAGCATTTTTTTAAGTTTAATGTGCCAATTCAAATATATATGCAATGAAACTGCATTCATGGGTACAACAACATAGACTCGAATTATACTTTGTAGATTGCTCATATAGATCTTTCACATGTCCCAGCTTTCAGTACCCTTTTGGCCATGCTCCAAATTTTCGTTAACAAAAAGCAAAATTTTAAATGGAGAGGAAAGTTTCCCGTAATAATGTATTTTATTGTGTACTCAAATTAACTATGTCATTTCGTGTCACTGAAGATATCTTTATGTACAGTTGTATGTACTTTAGTAAAATCACAGTCTGTATTAATGACAGATTCCCAGTTTAGGGGCAACATGTACTAAAACATTAATTTTAGAATATGGAATTATTTCTAAAAAGAACTAATCAGATCATTATCGCACTAAACAGATACTTTTTTTCACACACAAATCTTACATTGAAGATTAAAAATAATTTGTTTTCTTTATTTTTGATTTCTCATAGAATTTTAGAATTACAAAGTGTATCATGGATGATTAATGTTGAATACCTACGGACGACCCCGTGAAGTGTATTAGATTGAAATAGAGGGCATATTTGTTCTTAGTCGTAAGAAACTTCATCAATGGAATGATTAGAAATTTTGATATGTCGTAACTAGATAGAGACTGTTTGACGCATCTCAGGCCTGAATTTTTGGTAAAGCTACAAAGCCTAAATCGAGTTAACTTGATCGTGCTTATTGGATGTCAACCTTACATTCACGATATATACAGTACCTGCATTTAACACTAACCCTGCCAAAATGGCGACGCGGTGGTGAGGTGTTACCGTTCATTGGACACTCACTCCATGAAAAGGTCAAGATAACTAAGAATATTCAATCTCGTAATTCCTATAGAAAATACAAATCAGGGAGATGGGCAAACACGGACCCCTGGTCATACCAGAGGTGGTATCAGGTTCCTAGGAAGGGTTTACATCCCTCGTTGACCGGTCACACGGCCGGGAGCCCTATATACCCATAAGGTAAACGGAGCAATGCGTAGTCAGAATCTGTTTGTCAAGAACGGTCAACAATTGGTATGATACACATCACACAGTATTTGACTTAATGGTAAGTTGTACTGGTAAACTAGATCATTATAACTACCATAAAATTTACGAAACGCTGACTTTAGACGAGACTGTACAAACGCCTGTAACATCAACTTGTTTGTCAGTAGTCCGTCTCGATTTAAAAATTTAAAAACCGAGCATATGGAGAACAAGCTCTCACGTATCGAATCAGTTGGGAGACAAAAAGACAACATGCAGGTGACGATGGAATATTGTCACATGAATAAGGAATATGGTCACATGAATAAGGGAAGTTGAAGATGGAGAAATTCAAATCATCACGTTTGTCAAAAAGTTGAGTTGTTAGTTTGCTTCCGACATCTCTTTTCAGTAAAATATTTAAGTACGAAGCAGAAGTGGAAGACCGTGGTATCTTTGATTTTAAGTTCACTTGGATATATCGAATCGACATATGATTGAAAATGACCATTGTTAATGGACAAAACGTCGTCGATATATCTAAAATGTTTCTATTTAACTGTGCACTTCTTCCGATCTGTCATCTGAAAAGAAAGACCGTGATTTAACTTCAGCCTATTATCTTGTCACAAATGATGTCTTGTCGAGTCGATCCCTATCACCATATCCCTCCGTCTTTATATTCCTCGGCCAAACTTCGCGAACGTACATAGCTGGATTCATATGATGTATATCACGAAAAACAAAATAAAACAAAAACAGAAACAAACAAAAACAAAATAAAATAAATAATGAATAAAGAAATAAAGAAAACAAAATAAAAAACACATAACCTCCAATCAAAAATTTTAGAAAAGATCACTATAATTCCAAAAAAAAAAATCTTTTGACACATAAAGATCTAAAATAAAATTAAATCATACAATGCTCAATAAGAATTGCAAATTTCGAGTTTTATCGTTTTAAATTTTCTATTCCTATATGCTGAGTTTTATTATGTTTGAAGACAAATGGAGAACAACGGAATCGTAGTTTTATTCAACTACAGTGGCTACTTACTGTACGTTGTTTGAAGAGGGAAATCATGTTTAAGTCGTTGTTGTTGTGTGATTACCAGGTCTAATTATACTGCAAGTTCTACTAACTGGAAGAAAATAAGTTTCGAGCTATGTAAATCGTGATCTGTTTTTTCCATGATATATATTTTAGTTTTATGTTATTTATTTTACATTACATATATACTAGAATGATAGGAAAAGGAATTGAAAATGGTCTTTAAAATAAACGGTTTCATTAAACTAACTACGTTGACTAAATGCGGAAGGGGGTAGATCTCTGGATTATATTTCAAATTTCCTCTCAAGGTTTTACTTAAACGTTTCTATTGCAAGACAATACTGATTCTTAAGTTACCCCCTCTCATATTGTGAAATATGCAGGCGAATAGGATTTAGACTGTTGCAATGTCTATAAAACGTACGAGTGTGGATTATATTGTTTGGGTGAACATATTGTGATATATATTCATTGGTTTAATTTTTTTCTCCAGAAGAATATGTTTCACCTCATGGAAATTCTCCAAAATTTGTGATGTTCAGACAATGGTATCAAAGGTAGTACTTTTACCTGCTTACAGCTGAATGTGGTTGTATTCTTACACAAGTTTCTTTAATTCTATTAATTTTTAATTGGTACTCTTTTCTTAAATCACGTGAATTTTGAAATAACTTATATCCATGATTAAAAGGCTTTGATCATTCAACAGAATACGGGATTCCTTCTTAATTTACTCGAGCGCTAAATTAATTCGGTTAATTAACTGATAATAAAATGTATGCTATTTGTATCATCATACTTTAATTCCTATTTTTTTCCCCAAATGCTCAATTTATGGTGCATGATTTGAAATTGTATTTGATCAACTTGCATTAGAAAACGTCTTTCAACTTTACCATGCACTAATTCACACTACCCGAACATTGGTCTCCTCTTCTACAAATAGTATACTTCTTCTTAATAGTAATGATTTGCTCGTTGGGTCGTACGTTACATACCAGGGACCAAGACAGCAGTACTAGCAGATTTGTAGACTGCGGTAAACGAGCGATTTGGACCTCAGTGGATCATTTATAATACAGTTAAGTATGATTTACTAAATATTTTATTTTTAAGATGGTGAATCAATTTCATTTTGTACTGTTATATGAGTTATACGATTTTTCACTCTTTCAATATAAACATGAAATGGGCAAGGGCTGTGGTTGAAAGGGTTCTTGTTTCTTCTAATGTATCTTCCTTTGGAACACATCATGATATCGTCATCCTGTATATAGATATAAACATTAAGTTATTTTGTTTCTCATACATAAATTTCATTTGAACGATCATTTGAACGTGAGAAACTGTATACAATAAAAACACACATCTGAGGATAAACAATTAACGAACACCAAATTATGTATTATATGATATTAAATGTTTTTTACTTGGATAAAAAATAAATTTTACGAGAAAGGCGATTTTTTGGATGCATTTTCAAGAGTTGAAAGCACAAAAGTGTTGTAGAAAGAAAAAAAGTCATGCCTTTAAAATATACAACATGTACGGTGCCAATTTTGATGCACCAGATGCGCATTTCGACAAATGATGTCTCTTCAGTGATGCACAGGTCAAAAATGTTGGAAATCCGAAATAAAGCAAACTTCGAAGAACTGAAAGAACCAAAAATACCAAATAGTAGAGCCAAATCCGGCAAAGAATGAGATAATTCCAATACATTGAATTCCGTGTTCATTACACTTTATTTGGCTTTCAGGGTATTTATATTTGAATACTTGAGAAAATGCGTGACGTAATGCACTATGAAAAATATAACATCACAAGTAATTGTTTTGTTTTTTTTGGTTTTTTTTTTGGTTGTTGTTTTTTTCACGGAGTGAAAAATCATACTATTTTTACACTGTGAAAATATAATTCTTACTCAATGGATAAAGTATAATATTTCACTGTTTAAAAACATTAAAAAATATAGACACCATGCACACGATTAAATTTTTGTTACCATTTTTATTCGCTCCTTTTTTTTCTCCTCTGAAAGCAAAGCTTTAAATGAAAGAAAATTAATTCTAGAATAATATATCGTACGCCGTACTGTGAATCCAATCTGCCATTTTGCGTCATTGAACATGTCTTTGTGTATGGTTGTGATTACTTCTCATTACGCAACTAATAACCACAGTGTTACAATTACCAACACTTGTCCCTAGGTAACTAATAACTAGGTTGATTGATTGATTGATTATTTGTTTTCCGCCACACTGAACATTTTTCTCAATTATCTGGTGGCGTCCAGTTTTTATAGGTGGAGGAGAGAACCCAGATACAATATATCCGGGAAGAGACCACCGACCTCCCGAAAGTAAACAGGCAAACTTTCTCAGATATATCGGCGCGAGCGGTATTCGAAATCGCATCGACTAGAGGTGATAGGCCTTATGATTTTGAGCGCAATGCTTTAAGCACTCAACCACGGAGGCCTCTCTTGTCACTTGGTAACTAATAACTACAGAGTTATATTTACAAAAACTTGTCACGTGGGAAATAATAACTACAGGGTTATATTTACCAACACTTGTCACTAGGCAAGTCATAATTACAGGGTTACATTTAATATATATAGGGTTACATTTACCAACAATTGTCACTAGGTAACTAGTACAAAATGGCAATACTGAATCCAGTAAATATTCCACAAACCCGCTTGTTTGCTCCTCATGGAAATATCAACAGCTATCAAGAAGAAACGTCAAATGAATTGTGCTAAAACTTATTCAGAAGTGTAGTAATTCGATACCGCACATTTTTTATCAAATAAAAATAAAACATAAAATTATTGCCTCTCCAAAACTACACACGGTCATTTCGCACAATAAATTAAAGACCACACATTTTAAAAATTGATTCGTCAATAAAACGTGATAAAAGAGGATGCATTTGAACTCCAAATTAAGAATATGTTGAGGTTCCTCATTGACAATACCTAATGTAAGTGTGAGCCTTCGGGTCTACTAAAAGCCTGCTGAAATTTACAAGAATATGAATTGCGCTCCTTTGTTTGCTGTTTTGCTTTTAAATTCTGATGAGGCAGAATTTATTCAAAACTCCCACGAGAAGAATATGCTCTTGCTATGCCCTTTAACTCAGCATATATAGTGAAATGTTTTATATTTCAACAATTGTTCGTTTTCATTCGTATGTTGATTAGATATACCCCATTTGAGCTAGAGTTAAAAGACACGACTAAGCCATATACATCTGCTTTGCTGACTGGAAACGTAAGAATATGCTCTGGGTTGGCTCACTTTTTAAATCACAGCAGGCTACTAGCAAACAAGTTGATGTCATATGGATTTTAACTGTCTCTTTTAGAGTCAGCATTTCACAAATTTTATAGCCGTTATGATATCTAGTTTGCCAAAGCAACCATTTATTGCGCAAAATGATGTCCGACGTGTGTAATATGAATGGCTAGGTTTTTCTTGGAACAATGATTCTGAGTACGGATTACTCTTTATCTGGTCAAAATATAGGCGTGGCCCGTCGATGACGATGCTTACTCCTCCCAATATTAATGAAATCGGTTTCTGTTCGTTATTTTCGCATTTTAAAAACACATATTCCAAATTATTCGTGATATCCATTTTTGTGTCTTGCCTTCAATTCATTCTCATTAATTCAAATTTAGTTTTGGGTGATCAGGTCTCCCAACAGTTTGTTGGAATTCGCATGACTACGAATTGTGCTCCTTTGATAGCCCACCTAATTTCCTATTCTCACAATGCAGAATTCATTGAAAAGCTTCTACACGAGAAGAAGAAAAAATCTCTTGCTGTGGCCTTCAATTTGACATTTAGATATATCGACTACGTTTTGTCTATTAACAATGATCATTTTCATTCATATGTCGATTCGATATATCCCAGTGAGCTTGTAATAAAAGACACCACTTCTGCTTCGTACTTAGATGTTTTACTAAAAATAGATGCCGGCGGCAAACTAACAACCCAACTTGATGACAAACGGAATGATTTCAATTTCTCCATCGTCAACTCCCCTTATTTATGTGGCAATATTCCATCATCACCTGCATATGATGTTTATTACTGATTCAATACGTAAGAGCGTGTTCTGCCTTTGATCAGTTTTTAAATCGAGGCGGGCAACTGACAAAGAAGTTGATGTTACAGGCATTTGTACAATCTCGTCTAAAGTCAGCATTTCGTAAATTTTATGGTCGTTACAACGATCTGGTTTGCCAGAACAGCTTACCATTATGTCAAATTCTGTCTGATTTGTTTCATACCAATTGTTAGGCCGTTCTGATTATGACAACGATTGTTCCCTTGAACTGAATATTGGGCTCATGGCGGATATGACCGGGTGAACGGTCGACAGGGGATGCTTACTCCTCCTAGGCACCTGAACCCATCTCTGGTATGACCAGGAATCCGTGTTTGCCCATCTCTCTGATTTATATTTTCTATAGAAATTTTCTATAGGAATTACGAGATTGAATACTGTTAGTTAGCCTGCCCCCAATGACATACTAAGTATTTTGCTCAAACAATGATTTGGTATTTTTATTTTAAATCAAATTGTACTAGAATATACGGTGTATATTACCCGACAAATAGGAATCATGTTGAAATAAAGAAATAAGAAATATGCAGGTATGACCGGTCGACAGATACTCTCTCTAGGTGTCTTACCTCACGTCTGGTCCGACATTGCCCCTCTCTCCGAGTTGTTTTTTCTACAGGAGTTACGCAGTTCAATATTGCTAATTATCTTAGTTTTTTTATGGAAAACTTTACAGAACATATATGTTTACTTTCTGTTTTAATGCATGTATATATTTAACTTCACTTTCTATTTCTTTAAAAAGCGTGTCATATACATATATCTACATTTATTTATGTTTTAAAGACAGATGGACACACCCGTGGTACAAAAAAAAAAAAAACAGGAAAAAAAAATAAACAACAACCCAAAAAAAACAAAACAAAAAAAACAAAAAAAAAACAAAAAAACCCCAAAAAAACAACAAGTAATATCCCTTTACTTTCTGTTTTAATGACGGATAAAACCTGTAATACACAACTATCTGTACTTTCTGTTTTACAGGCAAATGAAGACTCCCATAGTATGTATGTTCCTTTACGCTGGTTTGACGTATGGAGTGATAGCTATGGGTAAGGTTTGCATGTCATGTGTTCTAGACATATGCAACGCACTATTTGTTTTACTGACTTTTTCTAGAATGATTCCCAAAGGACGTATTGTGTGCTGTGATATTTTTCTCCTCTTTGTTTCATTGTTTAGTGTGTTAATTATGGTGAACATTTTAGATCTTCTATAAAAGTAAATATGAGTGTAAGTCAACAATAATTGAATCGTTTATGTCTAAAACCCAGCTACAATAACATTGTAAAATCGCCATTATCAACGAGTGTCAGTAGAAATTACATGTAGATATAAATAAATTAACGTGTGAGTTTAAATATTATATAGTATATATTAAAAGCATCGGTGTAAGTAATAATAAAGCATGCCATGACATTTCATTGATGATATTTGTTTATATATATATATATATATATATATATATATATATATATATATATATTTTAATTTATGAGCAATTTTTCAGCTATCCGGCGACTGTGTTTATATATATATATATATATATATATATATATATATATATATATATATATCGTAGATGCATACGTGGCTTGAACAAATATGTGGTGTACACATTTCTTATTGCTAAGATGTCAGTTTAAATAAACTCAATTCAACTTATTATCCACAAAGGAATTTCCTGTATTTGCAGTGGCGGATTTACGTGGGGGTACGTGGCGTACAACTCCTCTAAAAAAATTTAATTTAAAAAATTCATTTAGAAAAAAATAGGTATTTTCCCCCTCAAAATAAATAAATGACAGTATCCTTTGATTTATCATAACTTTTTAGTGTGAGAACTTATATTTTATTTTGAAAACCCTTACAATTTCTGTCTTTTCTAAATTCCACGCTATTGCATACGCCAGTAAATGTTAAAAATGAGTACATATGATGTACATTTCATAGAATCTATCTGATATTCCCTGTATATAGTTCACCAGGATTTTAACAAGTAACTTTTAACCTATGACAGACTCGGTATTATCTCTCACATGTAAGCTTATTGTATGCGAGTTGTTGCTTAATTGAATGTGTAAGAACAGTTTGTTGGATTTAAATTAATTGAATGCATCTGTTGTTTTAATTACTATGTTCATGTTCATGTATGCCACATATGTTGAACTAACCACAAGATCAGTTAGGGGAAGGGGTTCTGATATACTCAAACGTGGTTTACAACAACAAACTAGTACTGACGGTATATTCAAGGTAGTTTACATTTTGAATTATTATCCTGTTCCTAACTATGCTAATATCCACCCCGAGACTTGCATATCATTGATGTAGAGTCCTTCGCAAACAATGTACATGATGTCAGGCTACACAAAAGTTTCTCCAAATGTTAACAGTTTAAAGCTGCATGGTAACACTTTTCCATGATAAATGAAATAAATATCATTTGTTATAATATCAAAATCATACAAAAATACTTGTATGAATCAAAAAAACTATTTCCGGTATCCGAAATGAAAGCACACGTCTTAGTTGAAATAAAAATAAACAATATGAGGGCGAAACATGTAACATATTAATGTAGAAATTCTCCACACACACCCGATTTAAAAATAATGATCGTTTATGTTATACACACACACACACACACACACACACACACACACACACACACACACATATATATATATATATATATATATATATATATATTAGAAGCCTCATTGCCAAGAATACTGTTCTACTAATTAAAAATACATTATCATAGGGTCCTTATGCCTCTAACAGCACAGGGGACCAATCCTCACCAATATATTGATATACTGACGAACTTTAAAACAGCAACATTTTTTTCTTTTTAATTCATTCATTGAAAACATTCAAAACTTTTGTTGCAAAATTTACCCATCATACATCGCATTGATTTTTAAAACCCATTTCCTGATTTACCGGTGTTCATTGTTTGCGGTCATGTGGGGATCCGCGTTAGAATGGATCCTCAGAACCCCTTGCTTGTCGTAAGAGGCGACTAAATCGGGCGGTCCTTCGGATGAGACCGCAAAAACTGAGGTCCCGCGTCACATCAGGTGTGGCACGATAAAGACCTCTCCCTGCTCAAAGGCCCTGGGCGCCGAGCAGAGGACTGGATTTTGCAGCCCTTCCCCCGCAATGGCGACGTCTCCATATGACTGAACAATTCACGAGCGGGATGTTAAATATTACGTAACCAATCATTGTTTGCGCATTGTAAATATCATTGCACCAAATTTTCAGGATTTCTATTTTTTATTTCAAACACGTGAAAAGTTGATAGAGGAGTTTTTCGAGTTAAAACAACTTTGCTGGTGAAGCATAAACGCCACTAACAGAAGATAAAATTCGAAATCAAGATTATGCCGACCTTAAGCAATGGAAGGAACAATCAGGTACTTGCTATGCTGCAAGCAGGGGTTAGTCATCATGAGGTTACAATGTGTTTTAATGTCCATCCTTGTAAAGTCAGTCGATTGTTGTCACGATTCCATCAGACAGAATCCCTAAATGATAGCCCAATACTTGGTCAACCGTTTGTGATAACGCTACGGCAATAAACGTTCGTACGGTAACGTCATCTGCGCAGTAGGTTTACGGCCACTGCCATCACGTCGAGAAAAATCATTAGACGTCATGTGAGGCCTGTTCATCCTAGAACCGTTTCCAGAAATTTGAAGCGTTATGGGATCCGCTGCAGAAGACCTTATAAGGGACTACAGCTTAAAATGTATCACCAAGGGTACAACTTGCAATGGGCAAGGCAGCATTTAACTCAACGTCAAAATTGGTCACATGTTGTGTTCTCAAATGAGTCCAGATTCAACGTTCGCAATGCAGACGGCAGATGTCGAGTTTACCGTCGTTTACATAAATGTTTTGCAGACTATTGTGTTCTTGAGCGATAGAGGTTTGGAGGTAAAGACGTCATGGTTTGGGATGCGATCAATTTTCGGTCACAACTGGTCGTTTTAAATGTTAAACTGCTAGCAGGCATGTTAACGAAATTCTGCTGCCTGTTTTAGCACCATTAATGCAGCAGCATCGACAAGAGCATTGATTAATTTTCCAACACGACAATGCGCGCGCATATACGGCATGGTTGGCATAAAACTTTTGTTTTTCAAACGAACGCCATTGACGTCCTTGATGGCCCGCTAAATCTCCAGAGTTCAATTCAATCGAGCATTTTGGAACGAGCCCGGGAGACGAGTGCGTAGCCGCCAGCCTCGGTCTCACAATACGCAAGAATTAGGGAGTCTTGTTTGGGGAATGGCAGAGTATTCCTCAGATGATCATGCAAAATGTTTGCCAATCAATGACACGTCGCCTTCGCACCGTCATCGCAGCTAATGGAGGCCATTTCCGGTATTAGTGAACAAAACCATATTTTTGAAGCACACCTCATTGACATTCATGTCAACTGTACGCTCCTTGTGAATAAAATGATGTTCAAAATCAAAGAATGATATTCATTTAACATGGTTTATAGTATACCACTATGGATTTGTTCATTGGATATATGAACAAATTTAAAATACATAAAATTAAGTGTTGCGTTTTTTAAAGTCCTTCAGTATATATTCTGATTTGATCACATGGATGTTAAACAATATATATTTAATGATAGGGATGCATAACACTATCTGAAATGTGTGTAAGGTTAAAAATTTAATAATGAAGTATACGAGTATTGATTGATTTGCTAATCTTAACTACGTGTTCGTTTACATCAATAGCTTTATTTTTATTTTAAATGCCCACTTTCTGTTATATTATTTACAAATGTAAACTCAAACTATACAAAGATTCATATCACATATCTCTATAGAGTATATTGTAAATATGCATGCCGAATTGTGTGAACTATTGCAAAAGATAACCTGTAACGACCGGGTTTGTTTAGAATTAAGTATAGCATCCCCAAGCAAACAATGCGAATGACGCGGAGGGGGTCGGTATGTGTTTTGCTCTATTCCAAATATTCACTATATGTTCCGTGAAAATAGCTAGACACTTTTTTTTCAAGCATATCAAGTAAGAAGCTATAAACAGTTCTGATTTAATTTCATGATTAGCTCCTTTTCAATGGTTGGGGAATTTCTAAAGAATAATCAAAGTATTTTTCTCAATGATGCTCATTGGCGAATAGGTTGAAATTAGTTTGGTAGTTTTCGAGAACTTGAAAGTGCGAAAAACTTATAAACAGACAACCATCGTGGGAATCCGGGTTGTTAGAATAGATCCTCAGCACCCCTTGCTAGTCGTAAGAGGCGACTAATTGGGGCGGTCCTTCGAATGAGACCGCAAAAACCGAGGTCCCGTGTCACAACAGGTGTGGCACGTAAAAGATCCCTCCCTGCTCAAGGGCCGTAGGCTCCGAGCATAGGCCTAAATTTTGCAGCCCTTCACCGGCAATGGTGACGTCTCCATATGAGTGAAAGATTCTCGAGCGGGACGTTAAACAATATGTAATCAATCAATCATGTAATATAAACAGACAACAAGTGATCAGAAAAGCTCCCTTGAACTTTCGAGTCAGCTACTGACAAAGAAGATGATGTTACAGGGGTTTGTACAGTCTCGCCTCCGTATTTCGCAAAATTTATGGTCGTTATAACGATCTAGTTTGCCAGTACAGCTTACCATTCAGTCAAATGTTGCCTGATATGTTTCATACCAGTTGATAGACCGTCCCTGGCACACTTATTCTGACTACGGATTGCTCCGTTTACATCATCGGAATATATGTCTCACGGCGGAAGTGACCGATCGGCAGAGGATGCTTACTCCTCCTACGCATCTGATCCAACCTCTGATATGACCAGTGATCCGTGTTAGCCCATCCCTCTGATTTGAGTTTTCTATAGGAATACGAGGTTGAATACTGTTAGGTATCTTAGTCTTTTCATTTGATATTTCAAATTGTCACAATTTTTTAAGGTGCCAAATATGTGAGTTCCCTTGATTTTTTTTTTATAAATGATTTACAAGCTATTGTGTTGCAATGCTGAAATATGTGATTGGAAATTTAAAAAAAAATCACTTGCAATAATGTCCCCTCATTGACTCTCCCATTCTAAATCTTGAAATGTTTTTTAATGAACAAGACACACATTGCTGCACTATCACTTAAACGTACCCGTCCATCCCACTCAAGACCATAGAAAACAGGAATATGAAAAGACAAGAACTCGGGCTGAACTGGCTTACTCAAACTAGATAATACTCTCCTCTTGCTAGATAGTATTATCCCATAAAAAAATCTATGATCGTTACATAATTTCATTGATATAGCAGTAACATATGTGTATCATAAAAGTGTTATTGGATGACAGCACTGATTTTACAGTGACTTTGGGCATCGTGCACTTAGAAAGAAAGGGGTGGGGTCTCTACATTTGATAAATCCGGATGTGTCGCAACATATATCAATTCAATAATACACATTAAACAGTGAAAATTGTTACAACGTTATTGTAATACGATAAGTAAACGTATGCATTGACACTACAGAGAGTATGGCACATCCCTGGCGAATCTGAGACATTAACAACTGATAAACCTAAACAACATTGTCAATGAAAATTTCAAAACAAACATCCATTATATCAATAATGAATGAGTATGTAAATTCTTTCAAAAATATATTTCAGCTATTATTTTTAGAAGTCTTATAGAGGATGTTATGTATTCTCTCGAACACCTATCGCGTTAGATACGCGAAAAGCTTACATGAAAATACGTCGCGTCAAGTCATTATAATCAACTTTTTTCTGAACACATGGATCCTTTGGAAAAGAATGGGACAGTGTTACGTTGCTCTGACTGCTGTTCTCGTCACACTAGCAGAGCTTGTTTTCCGTACATCCTTTTTTTTCGTATCCACACACACACATGTGATGTTTGTCAGGTTAGCCTCGTTTTGAAAACGAATTTATTCGCGCGTGTGAATAGAGTCTATTGGTATCAAATATGTCAGACAACATTTGGCCTAATTGAAGGCTGTATGGACAAATTACATTGTTATAACGACACAAACACGCAAGAGTTTGTTCTGCATATGATTAGTTTTTAAATGTAGGTAAGATACTGACAAACAAGTCAGTGTTACTTAACATTTATGGTCCGCCTAGGCGTTAAGGCGGGTTATGAAATATCTCTCTGGGATAAAATCCTCGACAAAAATGTGACGTCATAATGGAACCTCGTATATCACTAAGTATACGTCTTTATCTCTCTTTCTATCCTATGAAATTAATAACAGAATATTGTCACGTAGAGATGGGAAATAGCAATGTGGTATGGTTTCTCTTTTTCATAGTGAATTTTGCGGTCAGGAAACCTACCAGCTTCTCAAGTTCTATCCCGAGTTCATCAGTAAACACGACGATCTTCAATGATGGCCATACGGGCACGTGCGAGAGTTTCACAGTGCAGAGTTTTGAAGTGGCAGTTGATCTTGGTGCTAAATATAGCATCAAGTCGATCAAGATTATATTTAAGGGTTTGTATCCACATTTTCAAATTTAAATTGATTAATTTACTCTAATGTTATAGCCCATACATTGCAATTTTGGGAATTATCGTTTACATATGACAGTTATAGATATTTACTATTATTATTATTATCATTTTATTATTATGTACCAAATTTCTTCAGCACGTTTTTCATGTAGAAAACACGTTCAAAAGTACTTAACATCATAATAAAATGCAATATCATATAACAAAATACAAACATATAAAACATAATTTTTTCAAGATAAGTAAGGTTAAATGAGTCCATAAATTACACTATAATCTAAAACAGTTTTGAATTGTTAAACACAGTGCTAGATATTACATGTAGTAAAATCAGTGTGAATAAAATTTTAGGAACAAGTGAGTCTTTAGGGTTCTCTTAAACACGGGCAGGGATGCGGAGTTTCTTAGTGTCTTTGGTAGGGCATTCCAGAGTTTTGGTGCAGTTGTCATGAATTCACGATCACCATACGTCACAGTTCTAGTTCTCTGTACAACCAGTGTTGATTCATTCTGGGATCTAAGTTGTCTGCCTGGGGTGTAAACGCTCAGCAGGTTTTGTATGTATGTAAGTGCCTGTCTGTGAAGCGCCTTAAACAGGTATATGGGGACTTTGTACATCACTCTGCAATGTATGGGGATCCAATGAACCTCCTTCAGTACCGGAGTTATGTGGCTGTAACGCGATGTCCTGGTTATGACACGAGCAGTCGTATTTTGGACGTCTTGGGGTTTGTTCAGGATGTATTTAGGAGAACCGCTTAGCAATGAGTTACAGTAATCAAGTCTTGATGTGACCAAAGAGTTTATCAGAGTTTTGGTAGCATCCATGGTGAAACATTTTCGGATTTTACTTATTTTCCGAATGTCCATGAAACATGCCAGTGAAACAGAGTTAACACGTTGTTCCATGTCCAAACGAGAATCCAGCATAGCTCCAAGATTTCTAACTGTTGTTGATGGTTTGATGAATGTGTTCTCAACTCTCACGGTTAAATCTTCAACTGCACTCCCTTTTGATACAACGACAATCACTTCAGTTTTATCTGCATTAATTTTAAGAAAGTTATTGCTATAACGAATTCAACTGCACGTAAACTAAAGCTATGTCTACACAAAATCCCATGTTTCAAATGCAAAATAGAAAGGAAAGAAAATACTCTCTCTTTCTCTCTCTCTCTCTCTCTCTCTCTCTCTCTCTCTCTCTCTCTCTCTCTCTCTCTCTGTGTGTGTGTGTGCATAAACTAGAATACGACTACGTAGTATATGGAGCAGGATCGACGTATATCATTCCCCGTGATACAATACACTACCGTAGACCTGGACTGTTTACGGACATTTCCAACCTTTCCTATAAATAATTTAGATATCAAAAAATAAATAAATAAATAAATAAATAGATAAATAAATAAACCACCATATATTAGTCGATTGGTGTATTCATATTCATGACTCTAAGTTACCGTTGGATATTTCTAAGTTATTATGAAATACCGCAATGTAATTTATTTAATTTGAATTAATTACGAAACCTGGAAAGCAAACAAACTAGGTTTTCCAAGTAAATACCATCCAAGTTCAGCATACTAAACATTTAATCATCGATACTTATAGAGACCACATCCAAGCCACCGCTGTCACAATGGAGTTTTCTCTGGATGTATACTAAAATATCTGATGACTATCATTTTCCTGTACAACTTCTTTGTCAACCGTTTTACTATAACCCAGACTCCCTACCTTGTTTACAGTTAACAAACGTTATGAATATTGATAATCTATGTATTTCAATTATTTCATATCTGCACTATTTTCGTACTCTGCAAGGCAAAGACTGAACTTCTGCTGCATTCCATTACAACACTAAAGAGGTCTAAACGACAAACATTGCACTTCATTATGGTATTGTCATTTTAACAATGTAATTTACCAACACCACATGTCAATGGGCCATAAGGTGTCTGACATGTTTCGTATCAACTGTTAGTTTAATTTTAACTGCCTGTTTTTCGTTTGCCTGATCATTACAGGTACACGATATGTGATATTACCAAAGCTGTTAGCATATCGCTATCGCAGTTGTATTTCACTTTGAAGTGTATTTTGAAGGCGCTGTAGATTTCTGGCTGATGGATACCACATATATTGACAGATGGTCAAAAACGGATACCAGTCCAAACAGCTAAGCAATTGCACAAAGTGTTTCTCAAATTCAATTAAAGACAATATGCGAACATTGCTACTGGTGAAGAAATACGGATTCACTATATCTAACCAGTAAGAATAGTTCGAAACAAAACATGGCTAACTAAACACGGTAAAAGTCGTGTAATGTCAAAAGATCCAAATTCGCTTATGAAAATGATGTATTAAAAGAACTGAGGTGTGGATGCACTGAGGAAAAATACTAGGTTTTCAGTAGTTATTATTATTATTATTATTATTATTATTCCAACAATACGCAAAACTCGTTTATCTCTAAGAATGGTGGAACAGTAGCAATACGACTGTCTTTGGTCAAACATATCCTTGCATTTCAACTACTAATTCCTTGTAGAAACTTTCTTATCGAATCTGTTTCAAACCAAATATATCTGTTTCAAGTATTTCGTCCAATGAGTAGTTAGCATTTGGTTCTTGTCACGACAGGCTTTAAATTCCCGACAAAAATGATTATGCCTATGATAGAGTTTTTCTAATTGCTAAAGTCATCAAATTTCTTGTGGATAAGCTCGGGTGTTGTCGTCGTAATTGTAACATTTGTTCGTGCGCAAAACACATACCAGTGAATTGTTCAAATGTTTCTACTTTCATTTTGTCATTTGTGTAGCATCGCACAACAAGGGTAGCTGCATAATATCGACACCATTAGTAATGCACCTTATGTAAGAATCTGAATGGTTCTTCCCGCTGGAAATAGTTCAGTTGATTTCCTGAGGCTGTTCGTAATCCATGATCTGCATGGGTACTTACAGAGATATGCAACCTACGAATCTCCTTACTAACGTAACATATCACAACCCTGTTACCAGCATAATACCTGACGAAATCCAAAGGGATATCAAAATGCACAGAAATAAAATGAATATTGTTGCCAAGACAGCACCACATAACTCTAGACGAGGTTTGGTATGACTTAAAGGTTGCTAATTGGCTTCTTCCCATTATGAATCGAACAGTGGTTAGATCGTCATTCTCATATCGGAGATATGCTGATGCTGCCAATGCCTTTTCAGAGGCATCTGAGATTATATGTACTTCCAACGTCAGCTTTTAGCTAATATATCAAATGGCGAAGTAAACAATGTGTAAATCGTAATCATAAATCCCCAACACAGTGTTCGAGTTCGAGTGTAGGGCAACACGGGGCTCCGACAAAGCGAAGGTAGGGTCAGGTGCCATGGAGGAGTAAGCATCCTCTGCTGACCGGTCACACCCGCCTTGAGCCCTTAATCGAAAATAGGTATAGGGATTACCCGTAGTCAAAGTTAGTATGAAAAATGACAGTCTAACAAAGGGTATGAAACAAATCATTCAACATTTGTAATTGCAAACAAGGTGATTATAGCGACTGTAAAATTTGCGAAATGATGTCTTCAAACGAGATTCGATATAACCCTGCAACGTCAACTTTTTTGTCAATAGTTGACCTCGCTTTAGAAAATTCTCATTCGCATGTCATGCTCTTGCGTATCGAATCAACTGGGAGATATACACACCATAAGCAGGCGAAAGTTGTATATTACTACATAGATATGGAAAGTTGATGATTGCAGAGTTAAAAGTCATCAAGCTTGTCATATAATGTAGTTGTCAGTCTGCCGTTAGAGTCAATAATAAGTAAAATGTCCAAGTATGATGCAGACACGCCAGATTCTGTGGTGTTCTTTATTTCGAGTTCATCGGGATATATCAAATGGACATAATTATTTAAATTATGATTGTTGATTGCTAAGACGTCATCGATATATCTATATGTATGGTTGAAGGACACGGCAAGTTGTTGTTTTTTGTTTCTATCCTGTGACAGTTTCCGAACAAATTCCGCTTCATAAGAATACAAAAATAAGTCTGCCAATAAGGGACCACAATTAGTACCCATGGGAATGTCAATGGATTGTTGGAAAACTTGGTTTCCAAACACTATGTAAATGTTATCTACAAGAAAGCCAAGCATACTCATGTCTGCTTCAGAGTACTTGTGCGGGCTAACAGAAGTGTGAGACATCATACGAGGAATGGCGATATCACTCAGACAACGAATAGACAACTGTAACTTTTTCCAGAAAATTGTTGCCAGGTAGCGTTCATCCCAATCGGCTCCTTGAGGTGTATATTCTCGTAGGGGAGTTTTGCTGCTTAATGTGATTGAATAAACGAATAGTGTCGAATAAGCTATTTAGTAACGGTTGAAAATTAAAATTGGCGAGTAAACTGTTTCTCTTCTGTTGGCACCGTAAACACTAATATGTCATTTTTCGGACTCTAAGAAAGTTCCAGGGATCTATGAATCATGTCCTCACTGTTTTGTTCTTTCACGTCTTTTCCCTGATCACTGACATAGGAGACTCCCATAAGACCTTGCTTTTTGAACGTAATTTGATGAAGATGTATGTCACGTTTCACGGTTGACTGTGTACGCTTCATCTTTTGCCGGAATTGGCTCCACTATTAGGTATTTTTAGTTCTTTCAGGTCTTTCCAATTTTGCTCTTATTTCGGATTTCCAACATTTTTGATCTGAGCATCACTGAATAGACATTATTTGTCGAAATGCGCATCTGGTGCATGGAAATCTGTACCGTATATATCTTATATCAATATATCGAATGGCGAAGTAAACAATGTGTAAATCGTAATCATACATCCCCAAGACATATACAAGTTCGAGTGTAGGGCAACACGGACCTCCGACAAAGCGAAGGTAGGATCAGGTGCCATGGAGGAGTAAGCATCCTCTGCTGACCGGTCACGCCCGCCGTGAGCATATTCATTTGATAATGGGATTTTTCAAATCTTGATTAGATTTATCAGCAGTCTTTCAACGGCCATTAGACACATTATCAGAGTATGGTTCATTACCAAACAAAATGGAAGTTACTATGTACGTTAACAAAATATCATTCGAACATGTCCAGACATGGGTACGGAATTGAGTACATGACTGACGAATCAAAGACGTATCTTATTTGTTCCAGTTCCCTTGGGTGTCGAAAGCTAAAGAAAGGTTGGTACCAATTATTTGGTGTAGGAGGTAGAGCAATTTATGATGCCCCAATGTTCATTTTTCCGCCATAAAATTCACAAACTGTTTATTCTCCTCAGAATCGTTCTGCAGATTGGAGTTCAGAATCTGAGCCCGACGAAGAGTTCTATTGTTCGGTAGATCAAGATGCTTCTCCCGAAATTGAAGTGGTGCGGTCCAAAACCCTTCCTTGTCTTTAGTAAATTATTTACTCATCCATTTTAGAGGGGGGTGGGGTTCTTTTACTCATAAACCAATTCGGTTATGGCCCGTGGTCTTCAGGAAGACATTCCCAATGACGTAGCTAGGTTCGGACATCTGCTCTTTTACCTCAGTATCTTTTTGATACGTCTATCTGTAAGTTGCACTTCCTTTGGTGAAAATCGACACTGTTCACTGTAGTTTGTTGTCGTATTCTACAAAAACAAAACTCAACAATAATTGTTGATCCAAGACCAATTATTTGCGTAAATGGTTGCCCCGGTGGTGATTTGTTCGTTAATGTGATTGGCTTCAACCTTCAATCAGAAGCTGTATCATGGCATTATCTTCAAACACCGGGATGCTGGTTGCAAACGTGCGTATATTTAGGTTACTCATTGGAACATTTGGGGATTTCAGATGTTTCATCGAGGGCATCATCGCATTCCATTAGAAGAGGAAGACGCATTGTTACAGTTGTGTAAAATGAACGTATATTCAGTCCTACTGCCTTTTGCGAAAGTGTAATGTAAAGGTGGAGAAGTAATACTTCTGAAAACGGAAGACACTGGTTGCACTGATAATCCACAACAGCGTAAACACGATATAAATTCTCTGGATTGTATGAATGATATATATGAACTTCGTTCTTAGATATTTTACTGAAAATAGAAGCTGGCGGCAAACTTCAACTTCATGACAAACGGGGTGCTTTCCAATTCTTGATCGTCAACTTTCCTGATCTATGCGGCATTTTCGACAAGAGAAAACGGTCGTCGCAGAAAGTGGTCACTTCGCACTGGTGTATTTATGAGTTGTAGGTAAAGGGGATATAGTGTTTACGTCCCGCTTCATGGTCCGCAGAGTGGAAGATCCATTCGATTTCTCCCCACCATGCAAAGTTGGTCTCCTGGGGAAACTCTGCTGAGATATAATGTGAAGTGTGAATACGACCTCTTCAAGCTGTACATTGAATTTTAATTTGGCAGTCTTTTGCTGTATGTCGAATTGAGATCTAACATCTTGTACGAATAGTTTTACGTTCAAGAAAGTTTTGTTTTGTTCCTTCTGTCACGGCAGGCTTTGTCGCTGTGATTTGCCCTATGGTAAGGACACCGAACATTATTGTTGTTCTTGTAATCCGTCTCGTAAGATATATTTTTTAATTCATAGGTCGTTTCTGATTTGACAGCCTACTTCCAATAAATGAAGTTGCTGAATCATTTCTAATTTCATTAATATCCCTAATGACTGTCACAAATGTGAGGAAAAAACGGAATTGAAACACACACACACACACACACACACACACACACACACACACACACATATATATATATATATATATATATATATATATATTTCTTGTAGGCAGATGCATTTGTAATATATTTCTCCTGTAGGTGGTATGGTGATTTATTAACAATATGATTCTTTGGTGGAAGCTTTTATGTGTCAGCTGCTTGATTTGTAGTGCTTTGTTATTTAGATAGAATCCCTGATGACACATTCTTCATTCTCATCTAGCTAGGCATACACCAACATCATCAATTGGAAAATTGCATTATTTCTCATGACAAATCGAACCACTTTTTTGACGCGGCCAAAAAAGAATCCAACATAGGAAAAGAGTTATTATTACTTCAGAGATATGAAGTTTTTGAGCCAAATTAAATAATAAAAGTCATACAAAATAGATTTTGTCATACTTTGTAAGAAACTGGATAACACGAAAGAGCAAGGCGACCTACAACACCGTGGAAGGTACAATGTAAATACTTAGGTGCATGGTATATTATTGCTTTAGAAACATAACACGAATATATATCACTCTAAGAAAAAAAAATCTAATAGAGGTAAACACATAATAATAATTACAATTTGAGGGAGCAATGATGAGGCACGAGCAATTAGTCTACTGGTATTTGTAGCATGTGTCAGGACGCCTTGCTGTAAACAAGGCTTTCTTTAAATTGAAATATCGAATGTGAAGTAAACAATGTGTTAATCGTTATTATGCATCCAAAAGACATCTACAAGTTCGAGTGTAGGGCAACACGGACATCCGACAAAGCGAAGGTGGGATCAGGTGTCATGGAGGAGTAAGCATCCTCTGCTGACCGGTCACAACCGCCGTGAGACCTTAGTAGAAATTAGGTCTATGGAATTACCCGTAGTAATAGTTAGTATGAAAAGTAATAGTCTAACAAAGGGTATGAAACAAATATTCAACATATGCCCCAGAGACACTTTGTAATCGAAACAAGGTCATTATAGTGACCGTAATATTTTCGAAATAATGACGTCAAAAGAGATTGGTTATAACCCTGCAACATGAAGGTTTTGTCAATAGTTGACATTGCTTTAAAAAATATCTTATACGCACTGCATGCTCTCGCGTATGGAATCAACTTAGAGATATGCACACCATAGACAGGCGAAAGTGGTATACTAATACATAGATATGGAAAGTTGATGATGCTAAGTTGAAGTCATCACGCTTGTCATATATTGTAGTTTTTCAGTTTACTATTAGAGTCAATATTAAGTGAAATATCCAAATGTGAAGCAGAGACTTCGTATTCTGTAGAGTTTTTTTTATTTAGAGTTCATTGGGATATATTAAATGGACATAATTATGAAAATTATGATTGTTGATTGATAAGACGTCATAAATATCTATATGTATGGTTGAAGGACAAGGCAATTTTTTTTTATCCCGTAACAGTTTCTGTACAAATTCTGCTTCATATGAATATAGCAATAAGTCTGCCCATAAGGGAACACAATCAATGCCTGTTGGAATGCCATTGGATTGTTGGTATCCAAACAGTTTGTTTTTCAATGACTAGAAATTTGTATTTTCGAGTGACAGGAAGAGAACCCCCGATTAACAAATTGAAATAAGAAAGGCAAAGAAAGATAAATCTTGGTTCCATAACATTATTTCAAGAATCCGTATGCACCATTTAACATTTACACATGTTAAACTCTTAATATAGAACGCCTGTCTGTATGTACATCCTGTGACTGTGTGATAAGTATGTTATATCGTTCTACTATCTAGTTATTTTTCACCCATGCTAAATATATGTTTCAGTAATGTGGTATCGATGCAAGGACCGGTTACAAATATCAGCAATCATCTTTTTTTTTTACTAGATTGCAATTTTTTACAAAAAACTTGAATACCTATATTATATATGTACATGTCACTGCTTGGGAATAGCAAAAAATATTCGGAAACTTCCAAGTGTAATTGCCTAAATTGTATATTTTTTTCATTTATTTATTTAGAAAATATGCTGATGAAAGGCACTTTTTTTCTGTCCAAGACTATGTCGAATGAATGGCCTTTCGACATCGTGGAATTGTACGCTTCAGAAATTCCCCAAACAGTAGAGATTGATATTCAACAAGACGGACAAGAATTTGCAATCCGGGTTGACGTTGGAAATAGTGTAAAATTTGATATCTGTGAAATTCAAATGTATGGTAAGGTCTGCAATGTGTATACCCAACACACTTTCATTTTGTAATAGCAACATGTTTACAGATTATAGATACCATAGTGTAGAAAAAAAGCTTTATTGTCTATTCAAATGTTATACTCTTATTATTCATGATGAATGTAAAGGTGGATATAACAAACTGTATTCATTGTTACCTGAAACAAATACAAATCGGATGACAAATACCTCGAACCCCTGAACATACCAGAGGTGAGATCAGGCGTATAGAATGAGTAAGCATACCCCGTCTACCGTTCACTCCCGCCGTGAGCCCTACATTCCGATCAGGTGTATGAGTAATTCGTAGTCAGAATCAGTGTGCCAAGAACGGCTTAACAATTGGCATCAAACAACTCAGACAATATTTGACCTAATGGAAAGCTGTATTGGTAAACTAGATCGTTATAACGACCATACAATTTGTGAAAGCCTGACGAGATTGTAACATCGGATTCGATGCAGTATAAATCTTATTTCATGATTAATTTTTGTTTGTTTGTTTCTTTGTTTTTGATCAGTACAAGTTTATTTTCTTAGTTTTGAATCCTTTAAATATCATTTAATTTGGAAATAATTAATGAAAACTTCCTTGCAAGATCGATCTATGCTTAAAAATGATATCTAAAATTCTACCAAATGTAGTTTTTTATATCATTTAGATTTATAAAGAGAAAAAAAAATCCCATTAATCTAAAATGTTGACGTTACACTAGAGATCGGGTTCAAAATTTCCATTATGTTTCACAGATATCATGGATATGTATTCATAACTTACTTCAAACGTTAAGATATAGGGGCCTATTAAAATCATGAACATTCATACTGAATATTGCTTTCCATCATAAGATCGATACAAACCTATCTTCGCAGACAGAAGACTTCTGATAATTCAGCATTTCGCAATTTTTATGGTCGTTATAATGATCTAGTTTGCGACGACAACATTCCATTAGATCAAATGCTGTCTGGCGTTTTCCATATCAATTGTTAGGACGTTCTTGACACACTTATTCTGACTACGAATTACTCTGCTTACCTGATCGGGATGTAGGGCTAAAGGCGGATAAGACCGGTCGACAGGGGATGCCTTCTCGTCCTAGTCTCACCTCTGGTATGCCCACAATCCGTGTTAGCCCATCTCTCTGATTTGTATTTGTTCTAGGGATTACGAGATTGAATACTATTAGTTATCTTCACATTTACGTAAATCACAATCCTAAGTGCTATGACTACGACATATTTTGTGAAAAGCTCTTATACGTGAACTTCAAATTGACCGTAAACTTAATCGTTCTAATCGTGCATTTACAATTTACAATCGGCCGTCTGATTCTCCGCTGGTACATTTATGGGTATGTGTTTCCCCAACGCTTGCATGTACATTCCTTAAAATGGTTATGAGATTGATCGCTGTCCGTTATATTTACATTTTCATTGATCATTGTACGCTATCGTAACCAAGTTATTATTATCATGATGATGATGGTGATGATGATTATTTTCCCGTGGGAATGCGGTTTAAAATATCCTCAGTATCTCCTTGCTTATCGTAAGGAACCGCCGGCGATAGGTTTAAGTTTTGCAGCCCTTCACCAATAATTATGGCGTTTCATATCGAATGACGAAGTAAACAATGTGTTAATCGTAATCATAAATCCCAAAGGCATATACAAGTTGAGTGTAGGGCAACACGGACATCCGACAAAGCGAAGGTAGGATCAGGTGTGATGGAGAAGTAAGCATCCTCTGCTGACCGGTCAAAATCGCCCTGAGCCCTTGGTCTAAATTAGGTAAACGGGATTACCCGTAGTCAAAATTAGGTTAGATTAATTGATTGATTATGGAATGTTTCGAGTATTTTTCATTCATATGGATACATCACGATTGCCAGTGAAGGGATGCAAAATTTCGGCCTTTGCTCGGCACTTATGACCTTTGAGCAGGTAGGGTTCTTTCACGTGCCACACCTGCTGTGACACGGGACCTCCGTTTTTGCGGTCTCATTTAGTCGCTTCTTACGATACACACGGGGTACTGAGGATTTATAGTAGCAGTCCGGATCCCCGCGGAGTGTCAAAATTAGGAGTGATATAAAACGGGGACGTTAAACAATAGATAATAAATCATTAGTATCATTATTATTATTATTATTATTATCATTATTATATTATATATATTACATATATATTGCGCTTTATTTTATGAGGATAATTACCCTTATGTATGACGATGAAAGAAAAAACAAGTAGTGTATAAAAAAGACGTAACATAATACTGAAGCCTCACCTCTCCATTGATCACTGTGCGCTCTCGTTGACCTCTGTACGTTTACTTAACTTTTTCATTAACTTAACGAAGCCTCTGCGGTAGCGTTCACCCAGGAATCGGAATTACCTGATTCGAAATTGGACATTGGCGTCAAACCAATCTTAATAGGACATGGAGTGTGGATGAAAAAATTGCTGTAATAAAATTAAAATATTCATTTCAAAATTAAGGATTTCCTCCCTCATGCATACCCCTGATCATCTGCCGGATTAGGCTAAAAGAAACGTGTTCGCCACGACCCCATGTGAGATGCATACGTGAATATTTAGACTATCACTTACAATCAGTGCCATTTGTTAATGAGGGAAAGTACCTGAATACGATGTAACAAAAAGTAAGATGCAGCGACAGGAACCACACAGTGTATTTAAGGCTACCCGACAAAAAATGCATATTGCATCTCACCGCTCCTCGTACTATATATGTCATAATATTTAAACTACGTATCTCTAGTTTTATCGGGAGGAAAATGCCAACACACACACACACACACACACACACACACACACACACACACACACACACATATATATATATATATATATATATATATATATATATATATATATCTTGTTATTTCCAAGGGTTATCAATTTTTTCAAGACTTATATATATGCATTCCAAATGTTTTTTTTTTTATTTTAATGGTTTTAAATTTTCTCCTTTGATAGTATATCATATTATATTATATGATATATGCTATTATATATATATATATATATATATATATATATATATATATATATATATATATATTAGGATGTGACGTTGATCACTATGGGGTTGATTGTCTGCCGTGTGTCAAGGATGACAACTGTGAAGTTTGTGACATAAACAACGGTGGATGTTACATCTGTAGAAGTGGTTACACGGGATCAGACTGTAGTATACGTAACTATCACGTTTTAATAATCATATATGTAGAAACAAATCAAATTAATATATTAAAAAGTAATACGGAAAAAAACCCCGAAAAAGTCCTAAAATAGTTACAATTATAAGAATAGAGATATCAAAACTACGTATTCCAAAAACGCATCGTTTGAAGACTCGTTAATGATTTATTTTAGTTTATTTGTATTTTGAAGCTTATAAATGAACAACTTTTAATGTAGGACATGGGAATCTAGCCCTGCAGCAATCCACCGCTCTGTATTATCGTGGTATGTCGTTCTTGCCTTCCTATCGTCTTGTGGATGGATATAAGGAGCAGCCTAGTTGTATCGACTTCGACCCTTTACCAGTTGGAAGGACCCTTGAATTCCAACTAAATTTTGAGCAGAAACCCAAAATCGTAACAGAGATAAGGATGCATTTCATTTCTTTAGCTCAAGGTATGGATTGTTTCTAAGGTATAAACCCTGAATTGTACTAGTAAGTCATTTCCACGGAAAGATATGAAACAATTCCTGTATGAAATGTTGAACAGTTTGCACGTAGCGTTGAGCAGTCTCCTGGGAACGGTGAACACTTTGCACAGAACAGTAAACAATCTACATAGGGCCATGAAAGCTTTGAATACATAGAACGCTTCGCCTGAAATGCTGGTCACTTTGTAGGCATGGCTTGATCACAGTGTAAATGGTCTCCTCCCTACATATAGAATAAACACAAAATACCTTTAATGTAATGGTGATGTAATTGGCTATTACAAACGAATAAGGAAGAAATGGTAATGATCCATTTTTATATAAGTGCTCATGCTCTATATTTAATTTCCATGTTTACTTATTAGCTCAATGTCTAAGGAACATATTCGGATAGACACACATTAATATTTCTTTTTACCTTCGGAAATAAAAAGAAAAAAGGTGAACCGACTTGAATCCCAATGAGATTGGTCATCATCTTAAATAATTATTGATCCATTGCTCTACAAGATTCAGTTAAGTAGATGAATAAGAGTTGATGTACGTACACTGAAATTTTAAACTCGCAAATACCCTTACAAACAAACATTGTTGCTGTTGATGAACACATTAAATATTTTAACAAACCCCTATTTTACTCCCCAAAGAACCGTTATGTGCTATGGAGGAGAAACTTGAAACATCCTGTATCACAACACGAAGTTGTGTAAATCAAATGTGGATTCTAGAGAAAAAGATAACTTTTAGTAAATTTGAAATCGTATTTCCCCCCTCAAATCAACAACATTAAAACGTATGATTTTACAACACAGCATAGGATCATACGTCACAATAAATTAAAGACTAGATTTTTTGACATCATAGACAGTTGTTTCTTCAATAAAATCCTCAAAAAACGTTGATATCTAGTATCGGTCATTCAAACACAGCTCAGACTCCACGCACATACACTGAAGTTCATATTATAAAAATGCTAGAGCTCCACAATGACATTATATCCGTAGTCTTTCATGAGCGTGTCTTCAAACAATCTGTTGGAATTCGCATGGAAAATAATTGCACCACTTTGTTATCTGACCTTATATTATCATGAAAGCAAATTCATTTAAGGACTTTTACATGAGAAGAAAAAAAATGTTGCTTTCTGTTCGATATTCATATATATATATATATATATATATATATATATATATATATATATATATCTATATATATATATATCAACGACCTTTTGTCGATTTTCATTGATCAGTTTTCATCCATACGTTGATTCGATACATCCCAGTCCACATTATCTAAGAAACACAGCAGGGTCTTCAAGATGTACCTCGAAGTTGGATGTATTGTTAAAAATAGAGGCTGACAGTTCGGCCCTATGACATCTGTCAGTTTCGTCTTAATTGATTTGGGACGCGGGAGCTTCTTTTGTATATTCTCGGTTTTTAAATCAAGGCGAGTAGTTTGCAAACGGGTTGGTGTTGTGTATGATTCTTACGTTCGGCTGGGTCTGCGTTTCGCGGATTCTATTGTCGTTATGATGGTATAGTTTGCCGATCCGTTGGATCGGGTATTGTCTTACGTGTTTTTATCAGCTTTTCGGCAGTTCGTCACTCACGGATTCTGGCTGGAGATTACTCCGTTTACCTGATCAGAATTTGGGACTCCTGACTGGTGTTGTCAGTTGAGTGGGGGTGTATGATCCCCATGAGCATCTGGTCCCGCCTCTGGTGTGTTTAGATGTTCATATTTCTCATATCTCTTATTTGTATTTTCTGTAGGAATTACGGTATTGTTATTATCTCAACCTTTTTCATTCACCCAAAACTAAAAATATGATTATCTAATCTGTTTTGCTACTTTCTCTATGCTGAGTGTGATTAAGACATACCCAATTCGCACAGTTCAGGCCTCGCGTGGAAGACAGGCATTATATAAACTTACACATTTCATGTAGATTATCGATGAAAATTGTTCAGTTTTACTTTTGGATATAGTTCTTGATTGACATTTATGTGGTTATTCATCATTTATGTCATTGTCGTTTTTTACAGGCGATGTCAATATCCTGCTAAATTACACGTTAACAGTAACTGAGTGGGGAATGTACCACAAACGTTATCAATACGTTGGTATTGGGATGATAGATAGCGACTCAATAAAAATAACTATTCCACCTGTAAAACCAATTAACCACATAAAGCTGGGTTTTGCATTTGTGTTGATTGCGGCGGAATATTCGGAAAATACAGATATATTTGAAACAAAACTTTCACTATGTGAAATAACGCTTCACGGTAGGTTGCATTATCTTACTCTTTTCGTCATGTTTTAATGACGATATAAAGATATCACATTCTTTTTTTTGTTTGTCTTCTTTTCTTCTCAAGATACAACGACAAGCTCCACTACGTCACCAGGAACAACAGAGAACACTCTCAGAACAGAATCTAGCACAGGAATATCAACACCGCAAGAATCCACAAATGCGACTCAGTTGTCTTCTGAAAAATCCACTACGGCAACTACACGTGCGACGACGTCGACAACTATTACAACACATGCAACATCGACGTCTTCAGAAAAGTGGAAACCAAGTGCAAATTCTCCAAGATCGACCGAAACTGCAATCTCAACAACAAGTACTGTAGAATCAACAGAAGAAGAATTCAACTCTCGTTCGACAATGAAAAGTACGACATATCCCAGCAATTTCGAGGATGCAACAAAAGAAGCTAGGAAATCAGCATCTCAGTCTCTTCTCCCACATGCACCTTTTGTCGTTGCAGAGTTCGTATCTATCGTTGGACTGATTTATTCCTTGTAGGGGTGCTGGCTATGAATTGTTGATACTTGCAAGTATCTCCCAAATAGTCTAACTATAGTCTAACTGTGGATGTATAAATAACGTGGATATTCAGTAGGAATATAGTATATTGTGCTCGCATTAGCATGGCTGCGATGGCATTAATAATGTATTGATAGTATAAAAACACAAGAGTATCTATTGTAGAACACTACACTTGCAAATCGCTAAGCAACCATGTCTTTGTGTGCAAGACAGCAGATGGAAATGATATACAACACATCATATACGTCATTGCCTACTTTCCAAGAAATTATAAAATTGAAAAGGCAGCAGACGTTCCACAAATATTATTTTAATATCAAAAACTACGTTTCATAATCTGGTAACAACAGGATCAAATACAGTTCACATTGAAATGGCTTTCATTTTTTTTTTCAGTTTAGAATTTCGGTAACCATGATATTGATCTTAGCTAGTGTTGATCTGAAACGCAACATACGGGTTACATTTGTGAATCCCGAATCAGAGATATTTCAATTGAATACCGATTTACTGAATAAAGTAGGCAAAATGAATTTAATAAATGTGTTTTAATTGTATGAAAGGAGATACCTACACTATCTCCATTGAGTGTTTCTGTGTCGTGTAGGGGATTCCCATTTCTGGTTTTCAACATCAATTTCAATGTGAGTGAAATTCAAACGACTGTTTTATGAATTCATACTTTCAGGATTGAACATTTGTTGAAAGGTTAGGGACCGCGATTATTTCTCCCAGAAATCAAATTCAAGAAGTTTTTCTTGTTCTATTGTAATGAAAACCAAGTCTAACTTATATGCAACGAAATATATTGCGTTCTCCTTTGTGATAGTTTTGTCCCGGCATGTGTCGGAAATTGCGTCTTGCTGGTTAGCGATGTTAAGCATTGATGGACAATATCATTTCGAGTGAAATTCAAACCATTAAATCAGTGTATTTTGCGGGTTTCAAATCCAGCTCAAGACGATGTTAAGTCAATGTCATTGATATGGGAATTATATTGAATCACTCAATATATGCATATCGGATGGACTGGAAAGGCGGGTGCCACCTAAACTAGATATTGACCCAAGAGTTAGGGTTGTGGGTCCTATAATCTCAATCTCCGTTGTATTCGTATCCACGATGAAATCTACATATCTGAAATCCATGTAGAACATGATAATTTCAAATTGATTACCTTGCAATGTGTTTTGTGTATATTATATCGCTTTTACTATGTTACAGAGCCGGCCGGTTAACGTCTCAACCAAAAAGAAAAAAAAATAACATAATACAACCCAGAGACTCGACAGGCCTATGTTTCTATAGAGAGCAGTATCTGCGTAATATCCACACCTATCATGATACTTTTATACCACATGCACATTTACATCATTTCAGGGGCGGATCTAACATACTAGATAGAAAAAGTAGACACGAAAGACACTCAAGGTTTAATGTAGTGTAAATCATTGATCACTGTGTAAATGATATATAAGTTGTGCATGCACTTTTAGTTTGACCTAGATAATACCAATGCATATATTTATCATGTTACGACTGGATTATTATATCCTCTTCTCCATCTCATCAAACCTGTTTGTCCAAGGATCTATGAATGCTATATTTTCAAATTTCTATTCTGTATAAAATTTTGTCAGGTAATCAGTGTTCGTTATCTTCATTTTATCATTGGAAATGAAGTTAGTAAACTTTCTCTTTATCCATAAATATATACAAAATATTTTTTTTTTATAAACTTTGCCGTTCCTCAATTTTATTATAGTTTGATATAGCAAAACTATTGCAAATACTCGTGCAAATGATATATGATTATCACACAAAAATGAACTCAAGCAGTTAAATCCATATACAGTAAACTAGCATTTTTGAAAATACAGGAGAGCGTTAGCATTGACGTTGGTGTACTATACAAAGCGCCTTATTTGTAGACAGGGGCGTCGATTGGAATTGCTGAGATGAGCTTCTACGCCACAGGTTATCACCTCTTTTCTATGATATTTACAACAGATTTTATTTTCACAAAGCATACACGTTATTTAAATCCAGGCCCTTATTTTGGGAGCTATAATAATGAGTAAATGAATATATAAACATTTGGAGTACACAGCCAACTGTGCCTGATGCTAATTTAGCATAATGGATATTAACGTTAAATTATTGCTAACTTCACATATTGTCTAACATTATATATCTTATCTATCAACAATCATAGTTTTTGATAACCATTTGATATATCTGATGAACTCGAAATAAAGGGCACTATAAAATCGGACGTGTCTGCTTCATATTTGGATATTTTACTTAATATTGACTCTAATGGCAGACTGACAACTACATTATATGACACCCGTGATGACTTCAACTTTGCAATCATCAACTTTCCATATTCATGTAGTAATATACCACTTTCGCCTGCTTATGGTGTGTATATCTCCCAGTTGATTCGATACGCTAGAGTATGTCATGGGTATGAGATTTGTTTTAAAACGAGGTCAACTACTGACAAAAAAATATGGTGTTGTAGGGTTATAACGGATCTCGTTTGAAGTCATCATTTCGCAAATTTTACGGTCGCTATAATGACTTTGTTTGCGATTACAAAGTGTCTCTGGGACAGACATTGAATGATTTGTTTCATACCCTTTGTTAACCTGTCATTTTTTAATTTTAACTATGGATAATTCCGTAGATCTATTTTGAACAAAGGGCTAACGGCGTGTGTGACCGGTCAGCAGAGAATACTTACTCCTCCATGGCACCTGATCCTACCTTCGCTTTAAGAAAGGTCCGTGTTGCTCTAAACTCGAACTTGTATATGTCTTTGGGATTTACGATTACGATTAACACATTGTTAACTTTACCATTCGATATATGTATTAAAGTAGATTTACAGTTATACATCTAATGTTTATTTAACGTTAAGATTTCAATGCAAGATTACCAAGTTAACGTTGATAAAACATTAATGATGTAACTTTAAATTCACCTCAAAACTGATTAATAAAATGAAATAAAATAGAACTGAATTTAAAATGATATATTGAACATCAGTCTAACGTTAGAATTCCATGTAAGGCAAGGGAATCATGTTGATTTAGCATTGGTGTTTTAACGTTAAATTTACATTAATCTTAATACTAATAGAACATATACAATGTTCATTCACATTAAAGATTAAAAATGCAGATAACGCAAGACCCATATTCAACTCTGTGATTCCACATGATGTGTCCCAAACAGTTTTAAAAGCCCCAAATGTTTGGAATTGCAAACAATAAGGAAATAAGTAAAACTAATGGATGGAAAGGCTAAGATAACTGACAGTATTCGATATCTTGTTTCCTGATTCATTGATTATGTATTGTTTTACGTTTCACTCGTTAATGTTTCATTCATGGAGACGTCACGATTGCCGGTTAAGGGCTACAATTTAGGTATACGTTCTGCACTTATGGCCTTCAAACAGGGAGGGATCTTTATCGTTTCACACCTGCTGTGACACAGGGCCTCAAGTTTCGCGGTCTCATTCGAAGGACCGACCCATTTAGTCGCCTCTTTCGACAAGCAAGGGGTATTGAGAATCTTTCCTGACAACCCTGATCCCCAGGGAACTATGGTTTCTGAACTACATCTAATAAACAACTCCCTACCACTACATGCAAACTATGGTTTCCATAGTGTGGAATCTGTGCGTAAACTATGCGGAAACTTAAAGAAACAAATGGTTTACGCAGAGTTTCATTTTTGAAATTTCAAATTTACAAGGGTTTATGGAGTGCGGAAACCGAGGGCGTCCCCGATTCCAGGTGGTATACACATCAGGAACTTGTTGAAACCTTAGGTTTCCGCACTACTGGAATTAGTCGCAACCCTAGGTTTATGCAAAGGCTTACGCACATATTACGAACTACTGAAACTACTTTACAACCTATGTAGTGTAGAAGGTTATTAATGTAAATGACTTACCCTTCTAGTATAACATCATTGAATCAAGGTTAGATACTTTATCAGTGATATAATTCTTAGGATGTATCAGTGTACCAAGTTTGACACCTATCAAGCATAGGTTTCTCAAGATATTGAGAGGTTAGAATCTACTTACCACCAGTTTTTCCAATGAGAATTGACGATATTTCGATGAGTCCTGAAGCATGAAAGAGTTTTGATGATAAGAAAAATAATATGCAGAACGATATCACTTTCCATAAAATGTTGTATCATTATACAACACATTATGTAAATTGTATCATTATACTACACATTGTACTAATTGTATCATTATACTACATATTGTATTAATTGTATTATTATACAACACATTGTATTAATTGTATCATTATACAACACATTGTATTAATTGTATCATTATACAACACATTGTGTTAATTGTATCATTATACTACACATTGTACTAATTGTATCATTATACTACACATTGTATTAATTGTATTATTATACAACACATTGTATTAATTGTAACATTATACAACACATTGTATTAATTGTATCATTATACTACACATTGTATTAATTGTATCATTATACAACACATTGTATTAATTGTATCATTATACAACACAATGTATTAATTGTATCATTATACTACACATTGTATTAATTGTATCATTATACAACACATTGTATTAATTGTATCATTATACAACACATTGTATTAATTATATCATTATACAACACATTGTATTAATTATATCATTATACAACACATTGTATTAATTGTATCATTATACAACATGCTGTATTAATTGTATCATTATACAACACATTGTATTAATTGTATCATTATACAACATATTGTATTAATTGTATCATTATACTACACATTGTATTAATTGTATCATTATACAACACATTGTATCAATTATATCATTATACAACACATTATGTTAATTGTATCAATATACAATAATTGTATTAAGTGTATCATTATCCAACACACTGTATTAATTTTATCATTACAAAACACATTGTATTAATTGTATCATTATACAACATGTTGTATTAATTGTATCATTATACTACACATTGTATTAATTGTATCATTATACAACATATTGTATTAATTGTATCATTATACTACATATTGTATTAATTGTATCATTATACAACATGCTGTATTAATTGTATCATTATACTACATATTGTATTAATTGTATCATTATACAACACATTGTATTAATTGTATCATTATACAACGCATTGTATTAATTGTATCATTATACAACACATTCTATTAATTGTATCATTATACTACATATTGTATTAATTGTATCATTATACAACACATTGTATTAATTGTATCATTATGCTACACATTGTATTAATTGTATCAATATACTACACATTGTATTAATGGCATCATTATACTACATATTGTATTAATTGTATCATTATACAACACATTGTATTAATTGTATCATTATACTACATATTGTATTAATTGTATCAATATACAACACATTGTATTAATTGTATCAATATACTACACATTGTATTAATTGTATCATTATACTACACATTGAATAAATTGTATCATTATACAACATATTGTATTAATTGTATCATTATACAACATATTGTATTAATTTTATCATTATACTACACATTGTATTAATTTTATCATTATACTACACATGGTATTAATTGTATCAATATACAACACATTGTATTAATTGTATCAATATACTACACATTGTATTAATTGTATCATTATACAACACATTGTATTAATTGTATCATTATACAACATATTGTATTAATTGTATCATCATGCAACACATTGTATTAATTGTGTCATTATACTACACATTGTATTAATTGTATCATTCTACAACACATTGTATTAATTGTATCATTATACAACACATTGTATTAATTGTATCATTATACAACACATTGTATTAATTGTATCAATATACTACACATTGTATTGATTGTATAATTATACAACACATTGTATTAATTGTATCATTATACTACACATTGTATTAATTGTATCATTATACTACACATTGTATTAATTGTATCATTATACAACACATTGTATTAATTGTATAATTATACAACACATTGTATTAATTGTAACATTATACAACACATTGTATTCATTGTATCATTATACTACACATTGTATTAATTGTATCATTATACTACACATGGTATTAATTGTATCAATATACAACACATTGTATTAATTGTATCAATATACTACACATTGTATTAATTGTATCATTATACAACATATTGTATTAATTGTATAATTATACTACACATTGTATTAATTGTATCATTATACTACACATTGTATTAATTGTATCATTATACTACATATTGTATTAATTGTATCATTATACAACATGCTGTATTAATTGTATCATTATACAACACATTGTATTAATTGTATCATTATACTACACATTGTATTAATTGTATCATTATACAACACATTGTATTAATTGTATCATTATACTACACATTGTATTAATTGTATCATTCTACTACACATTGTATTAATTGTTTCATTATACAACATGCTGTATTAATTATATTATTGTACTACATATTGTATTAATTGTATCATTATACTACACATTGTATTAATTGTATCATTATACTACACATTGTATTAATGGTATCATTATACAACATATTGTATTAATTGTGTCATTATACTACACATTGTATTAATTGTATCATTATACAACACATTATATTAATTCTTTCATTATACAACACATTGTATTAATTGTGTCATTATACTACACATTGTATTAATTGTATCATTATACAACACATTGTATTAATTGTATAATTATACTACATATTGTATTAATTGTATCATTATACAACACATTGAATTAATTGTATCATTATACAACACATTGTATTAATTGTATCATTATACAACCCATTGTATTGATTGTATCATTATACTACACATTGTATTAATTGTATCATTATACAACACATTGTATTAATTGTATCATTTTACAACACATTGTATTAATTATATCATTATAATACACATTGTATTAATTGTATCATTATACAACACATTGTATTAATTGTATCATTATACTACACATTGTATTAATTGTATCATTATACAACACATTGTATTAATTGTATCATTATACTACACATTGTATTAATTGTATCAATATACTACACATTGTATTAATTGTATCATTATACTACATATTGTATTAATTGTATCATTATACTACACATTGTATTAATTGTATCATTATACAACACATTGTATTAATTGTATCATTATACAACATATTGTATTAATTGTATCAATATACTACACATTGTATTAATTGTATCATTATACAACCCATTGTATTGATTGTATCATTGTACTACATATTGTATTAATTGTTTCATTATACAACACATTGTATTAATTGTTTCATTATACAACACATTGTATTAATTGTGTCATTATACTACACATTGTATTAATTGCATCAATATACAACACATTGTATTAATTGTATCATTATACAACACATTGTATTAATTGTATCATTATACTACACATTGTATTAATTGTATCATTATACTACACATTGTATTAATTGTATCATTATACAACACATTGTATTAATTGTATCATTATACTACACATTGTATTAATTGTATCATTATACTACACATTGTATTAATTGTATCATTATACAACACATTGTATTAATTGTATCATTATACAACACATTGTATTAATTGTATCATTCTACTACACATTGTATTAATTGTTTCATTATACAACATGCTGTATTAATTATATTATTGTACTACATATTGTATTAATTGTATCATTATACTACACATTGTATTAATTGTATCATTATACTACACATTGTATTAATGGTATCATTATACAACATATTGTATTAATTGTGTCATTATACTACACATTGTATTAATTGTATCATTATACAACACATTATATTAATTCTTTCATTATACAACACATTGTATTAATTGTGTCATTATACTACACATTGTATTAATTGTATCATTATACAACACATTGTATTAATTGTATAATTATACAACACATTGTATTAATTGTATCATTATACTACACATTGTATTAATTGTATCATTATACAACATATTGTATTAATTGTGTCATTATACTACACATTGTATTAATTGTATCATTATACAACACATTATATTAATTCTTTCATTATACTACATATTGTATTAATTGTATCATTATACAACACATTGAATTAATTGTATCATTATACAACACATTGTATTAATTGTATCATTATACAACCCATTGTATTGATTGTATCATTATACTACACATTGTATTAATTGTATCATTATACAACACATTGTATTAATTGTATCATTATACAACACATTGTATTAATTGTATCATTATACTACACATTGTATTAATTGTATCATTATACAACACATTGTATTAATTGTATTATTATACTACACATTGTATTAATTGTATCATTATACTACATATTGTATTAATTGTATCATTATACAACACATTGTATTAATTGTATCATTCTACTACACATTGTATTAATTGTTTCATTATACAACATGCTGTATTAATTATATTATTGAACTACATATTGTATTAATTGTATCATTATACAACACATTGTATTAATTGTATCATTATACTACACATTGTATTAATTGTATCATTATACAACACATTGTATTAATTGTATCATTATACAACACATTATATTAATTCTTTCATTATACAACACATTGTATTAATTGTGTCATTATACTACACATTGTATTAATTGTATCATTATACAACACATTGTATTAATTGTATAATTATACTACATATTGTATTAATTGTATCATTATACAACACATTGAATTAATTGTATCATTATACAACACATTGTATTAATTGTATCATTATACAACCCATTGTATTGATTGTATCATTATACTACACATTGTATTAATTGTATCATTATACAACACATTGTATTAATTGTATCATTATACTACACATTGAATTAATTGTATCATTATACTACACATTGTATTAATTGTATCATTATACTACACATTGTATTAATTGTATCATTATACAACACATTGTATTAATTGTATCATTATACAACACATTGTATTAATTGTATCATTATACAACACATTGTATTAATTGTATCATTATACTACACATTGTATTAATTGTATCATTATACTACACATTGTATTAATTGTATCATTCTACTACACATTGTATTAATTGTTTCATTATACAGCATGCTGTATTAATTATATTATTGTACTACATATTGTATTAATTGTATCATTATACTACACATTGTATTAATTGTAACATTATACAACACATTGTATTAATTGTATCATTATACAACACATTGTATTAATTGTATCTTTCTACTACACATTGTATTAATTGTTTCATTATACAACATGCTGTATTAATTATATTATTGTACTACATATTGTATTAATTGTATCATTATACTACACATTGTATTAATTGTATCATTATACAACACATTGTATTAATTGTATCATTCTACTACACATTGTATTAATTGTATCATTATACTACACATTGTATTAATTGTATCATTATACAACACATTGTATTAATTGTATCATTATACTACACATTGTATTAATTGTATCATTATACAACACATTGTATTAATTGTATCATTATACAACACATTGTATTAATTGTATCATTCTACTACACATTGTATTAATTGTTTCATTATACAACATGCTGTATTAATTATATTATTGTACTACATATTGTATTAATTGTATCATTATACTACACATTGTATTAATTGTATCATTATACTACACATTGTATTAATGGTATCATTATACAACATATTGTATTAATTGTGTCATTATACTACACATTGAATTAATTGTATCATTATACAACACATTGTATTAATTGTGTCATTATACTACATATTGTATTAATTGTATCATTATACTACACATTGTATTAATTGTATAATTATACTACATATTGTATTAATTGTATCATTATACAACACATTGAATTAATTGTATCATTATACAACACATTATATTAATTCTTTCATTATACAACACATTGTATTAATTGTGTCATTATACTACACATTGTATTAATTGTATAATTATACTACATATTGTATTAATTGTATCATTATACAACACATTGAATTAATTGTATCATTATACAACACATTGTATTAATTGTATCATTATACAACCCATTGTATTGATTGTATCATTATACTACACATTGTATTAATTGTATCATTATACAACACATTGTATTAATTGTATCATTTTACAACACATTGTATTAATTATATCATTATAATACACATTGTATTAATTGTATCATTATACAACACATTGTATTAATTGTATCATTATACTACACATTGTATTAATTGTATCATTATACAACACATTGTATTAATTGTATCATTATACTACACATTGTATTAATTGTATCAATATACTACACATTGTATTAATTGTATCATTATACTACATATTGTATTAATTGTATCATTATACTACACATTGTATTAATTGTATCATTATACAACACATTGTATTAATTGTATCATTATACAACATATTGTATTAATTGTATCAATATACTACACATTGTATTAATTGTATCATTATACAACCCATTGTATTGATTGTATCATTGTACTACATATTGTATTAATTGTATCATTATACAACACATTGTATTAATTGTTTCATTATACAACACATTGTATTAATTGTGTCATTATACTACACATTGTATTAATTGTATCATTATACTACATATTGTATTAATTGTATCATTATACTACATATTGTATTAATTGTATCATTATACTACACATTGTATTAATTGTATCATTATACAACACATTGTATTAATTGTATCAATATACTACACATTGTATTAATTGTATCAATATACAACACATTGTATTAATTGTATCAATATACTACACATTGTATTAATTGTATCATTATACTACACATTGAATAAATTGTATCATTATACAACATATTGTATTAATTGTATCATTATACAACATATTGTATTAATTGTATCATTATACTACATATTGTATTAATTGTATCATTATACTACATATTGTATTAATTGTGTCATTATACTACACATTGTATTAATTGTATCATTATACTACACATTGTATTAATTGTTTCATTATACAACACATTGTATTAATTGTATCATTATACTACATATTGTATTAATTGTATCATTATACTACACATTGTATTAATTGTATCATTATACAACACATTGTATTAATTGTATCATTATACAACACATTGTGTTAATTGTATCATTATACAACACATTGAATTAATTATATCAATATACTACACATTGTGTTAATTGTATCAATATACTACACATTGTATTAATTGTATCATTATACTACACATTGTATTAATTGTATCAATATACAACACATCGTATTAATTGTATCATTATACTACGCATTGTATTAATTGTATCATTCTACTACACATTGTATTAATTGTATCAATATACAAGATGTTGTATTAATTGTATCAATATACTACACGTTGTATTAATTGTATCATTTTGCAACACATTGTTTTAATTGTATCATTATACTACACATTGTATTAATTGTATCAATATACTACACATTGTATTAATTGTATCATTATACTACACATTGTATTAATTGTATCATTATACAACATGCTGTATTAATTGTTTCATTATACTACACATTGTATTAATTGTATCATTATACAAGACATTGAATTAATTATATCAATATACTACACATTGTGTTAATTGTATCAATATACTACACATTGTATTAATTGTATTATTATACAACACATTGTATTAATTGTATCATTATACTACACATTGTATTAATTGTATCATTATACTACACATTGTATTAATTGTATCATTATACTACACATTGTATTAATTGTATCATTATACTACATGTTGTATTATTCATTCTCTAAGTTAACTTTTTGTTAAAACATCAGCATTCCACGAAAATGGACGTTTTATCCCCAAGTTAATGACATGTGAAGATGAAACCAAACAGTACCTAGAATGTTCTACTTCCCCACTTAGACGGTGAACGGACGATGAGCGAATGCTCAACGATGAGAAGACGCTAAACGCAAATTGAACGCTGAACGCATGGTGAACGCAGAATTATCTGTTTATTCGGAATATACAGAGATTCCCATGGTATATATCAAAATAATATCAGAAAAATGATATTTAGATTTATTCAATGAATTGATTATAGAATAACGTGAAACTCTAGAAACTGCGTGTTCGAAATTCTACATATATTCAGTTTAAACCAAGAATGCTACTTTTTTGTGCAAGAACTAAATGCATATTCACTACAGGAAGTAAGGGAAATGAATATAATGAAGATGTTTTACTCATATAAAGAGAGAGAGACAGACAGAGAGAGAGAGAGAGAGAGAGAGAGAGAGAGAGAGAGAGAGAGAGAGAGAGAGAGAGAGAGAGAGAGAGGTATTGAATCCTTTGACTGTTTCTGTGTTGTATAAGGGATTCACTTCTTGATGGGTATCAATGTGACTGAAATTCAAATGATTAGTAACCGCTATAGCTTCACCAAAATGCAGATGGAAGATTTGTTTTTTCGAAAATATCCTTTCTCTTTTGGAATCTCTATTGTAATTACAATTACAATGAGATTTATATGCAAATAGAAATATGAATCGTTCCAACTAAACCCTCCTTATGTGAATATTTTTAAAAAAAAAATACTTTTTGATATTAAATGTATGTATACATCATGGACGGCTTTCCTTAAAATATTGAAGGTCTATTGGTAGTGAATAGTTAAGGATATCTGGTATGTGTAGAAGTTCTCGTTTAACCCTCTCTCTGATTTGTATGTTCAAAAGAAATGACGAGCTTGGGTAGTCTCCGTTACCTTAGCTTTTTCATCTGTTTAAAATACATAGATTGACGTACTATTTTTGATATATTGAAAATGAAAACGATATTTGTACAAATAAAAATCTGTAAGAATTATATATTTTAAGAATTACCAGATTTAGGAATGATCTTTTTTCTATAGTTCTTTTTTATTTTAGAAATTATATCATTTACAAGAATTTTGTGCTCTCGCTGTATTAGATATCCATTCTAACACATCAAAACACTGTTTAGATTTCAAATATCTTTTTTGCAAACAAAATACCTAAAAAGTCATTCTAAGATATAATCCGAAAACTTTATATACAAAATGCTATTTTTTATCACTCTCTTGGTGGTGGAATTGTGCTCCATGCGTGTAGTTTAAATGAGCCAAGGATAATTTTAGTGTAATGTGCCAATTTAAATACTCTATACAATACACTTACATTGATGAGGACAGCAACAAGACTCGAATAAGGCTTTGTGGAATATTTATATACATCTTTCACATGCCCCAATTTTCAATATCCTTTTGGTTATCTTCCACGTTTTCCTCACAAGAAAGCAAAATTTTAATTGAAGAAGAAAATTTCCCCAGTGATATCTTTCACGAAGTCACTGTTATTTTGTGTCAGTGAACGTGTCTTTATGTAAATTTGCTTGTACGCTAGTGATCACCTGAAAGTGTATAAATAATAAATTCCCAATCAGAGTGTCACGTGTACTGAAGCATCACTATTACAAGATCAAAACATTTCTGAAAAGCGCCAATTAAATCATTATCGTACTATAGAAACACATTTTTTCACACACAAATCTCACAATGAAGATTGAAATTTACAAACGGTATATTTTTGTTATATCTCATTTCTTACAGACTTCTAGAATTAGTATATAGAGTGTGTCCATGATTGATCAAAATTGAATGCTTACGAATGACCCTGCCATGCACATTCAATTGAAAGAGAGGGGATTCTTTTCTAAGTCGTAAAAATATTAAATTTCATCAACGCAGTGATTATGTCGTAAATAGATACAGACTAATATTTGGCTTCCCACTTCATGGTTTTTGGTAAAGATACAAAAGCCTACAAACAAGTTAACTTGATCATGGTCATTGCATGTCAACTTTACATTAAGGTATTCCAGTGCCTGTATATAACACTAATTCTGCCAAACTGGCGAAGCGATCGCGGGGTGTCACCGTTCACGTGATATCTGACTTCAGCGGTTGGTATTTCCATATGGCTGTATTTGCTAATGTTTTCAACGGTGTCTTCATTTTGATCCATCATCGCAAAGGAAAGACCGCGATTTCAAATCAGCCTATTATATTGTCATAAATTATGTCTTTTCGGGTCGATCTCTAGCATTATATTCATCGCCAACCAGCATGAACATATATAGCTGGATTTACATAATGTAGATCGCGAAAAAAACACATAATCTCCAGCCGCCAATTTCAGAAAATATAAAATACCCCTAACCCCCTCCCCCCAAAAAATGTCGTTTGATATACAAAGACCCACAAACATAAATCCTACAATGATCAATTTCAATTGAGGATTTCGAGCACCAACACGATTTTTGTCATTTTATTTTTTCCTATGACTCAGTCCGTTCATATGATGACTTATTTTGCTTGAAGACGAATGGAGGACAATGACATCGAAGTTTTATTCAGCTACATTGTCTACTTACTGTACGGTGTTTGTAGAAGGAAATAACCTTTTTTATGTCGTTCTTGTTGTGTCATTACCAGGCCTAATTATATATCTACCTACAGCAAGATAATAAGTTTCGAGCTATGTAAATCGTGACATTTTTGCCGTGATGTATATTTTTAGTTTGATGTAATTTATTTTATGTTTCATATATAGTAATATGATAGGAAAAGGAATTGAAAGTGGTCTTTAAAATAAACGGTTTCATTAAACTAACTACGTTGACTAAATGCGGACGGGGATGCATCTCTCCATTATATTTCAAATTTTCTCTTTTATTGAAAGCGTCCTAATCCGAGAAACTACTAATTCTTAAGTTAGCAGTGCTTTCATATTGTGATATATGCAGGCGAATAGGATAAAGTGTTGTAATATCTATACCATCTTTATGTTTGGTTCTCATTGTTTTGGTGAACATAGTATCTCAGTTTTCAATGGAATTCAAACTCGTTAGAGAGATAAGGATGCATTTCATTTCTGTAGCTCAAGCTAGGGATAATTTCTTATGTTTAATGAAGATAGAAACCTTGAAGTATAATAGAAAGATACGAAACAAAACGGAACGTTGAACGGTTTGCACGTAACATAGCTGCTATAAAAGAGAAACCTTAAATATACTGAATCACAACATATACATCAGATGTGGATTTTAAAAAAAAGAAAGAATTTTTAGTATATTTTAAATCGCAAATCCCTTAATGTAAAGACTATTTTATTCAGATATAAGTATGTATATTCCAGTTTACCAGCATTGCATGACTAAAGATTGAGAAACAAATCTTTTCTAAAATCAACAACATTGCAATGTATGACTTAAAACATTCCACACCGAAGTTCATATCATAAATATGCTCCCCATTGACATTGACATTATATCCGTAGTCTTTCATAAGCGTGTTTTCAAACAATTTGTTGGAATTCGCATGGACAGGAATTGTACTACTTTGTTACCTGGCCTATTACCACATTCTTCTGAAAGCGAATCATCTCGATGACTTTTACATGAGAAGAAAAAAAAATGCGGCCTTCTTTTTATTTTTGGAATATAATATATATATATATATATATATATATATATATATATATATATATATTATAGCGATGATGTTTTGTCGATTGACAATGATCGTTTTCCACTCATACGTCGATTCGATACATTCTAGTCAACATGAAATGAGAGATACAACTCTATCGTCAACATACGACTCGTACTTGGAAGTTTCGTAGAAAATAGATGTTGACGGCAAGATGGCAGCTCAGCCCTATGGTAAACGGGATGATTTCAATTTCTCCATGCTTAATATCCCTTCTTTGGTTGGATGTTTTCTCCTAACTGATTTGCCACTTGAGCATCCGGGTTGTCAGAATAGATCCTCAGTACCCCTTCTCGTGAGAGGTGACTAAATGGAGAGGTCTTTTGGATGAGACCACAAAAACCGAGGCTCGGTGTCACAGCAGATGTTGCACATTATAGATCCCTTCCTACTCAAAAGCCATAAGCGCCGAGCATAGGCCTAAATTTTACAGCCATTAACCGGCAAGTTTTGGCTTGCGTGTTTATACCATTTCGTCACTCACATACTCTGGCTGCAGCTTACTTCGGTTACCTAATCAGGATGTGGGTTCGTGGCGAATGTGATCAGTCCACTGGGAATTTGTGCTCCTCATGGACATCTGATCCCGCCTCTGACGTTTGCCATATTTCACATTTGCATTTTCTGTAGGAATTATGGCATTGAGTACTATCGTTATCTTCTCCTTTTCATTCACTCAAACTGCAATTAGATTCTCGAATTTGTTTCGCCATTTTTCTCTATTCTGAGTGTCATTAAAATGCACATGCAATTTGTATAGTTCGGACCTCTTGTGAAAGTCAGCTATTCAATAAACCTACGCATTTTATGTAGATTAGAAATGAAAACTTTTTTTTCTCTTTTATTTTTGGATATATGTTTTAATCGAGGTCCATGTTGTTATTCATTATTTATGTTATTTTCTTTTTATTTTACAGGCGATGGTAATATTCTGCGCAATTACATGTTAAGATTAGAACAGTGGGGAAGGAATATCACTCGTTATCATCATTCTGGTATAGAGATGATGGATAGCAACACAATACAAATAATCGTTCCACCTTTTGATCCAATTAACCTCATGGATCTGGATTTTACATTTGTCGTGGATGTGGAAGATTATACAGAGAATTCTCACACACAAATCACACTTTGTGAAATAACGGTTCACGGTATGTTATATCATCTGGCGGCAAACTAATAACTCATCTTTATGAGAAACGGTCAATTTCTCCATCGTCAACTTCCCTCACCTAAGTGGCAATATTATAACATCACCTGCATATGATGTTTATATCGCCCAACTGAAGCGATATGCAAGAGTTTGTTTTGTATATAATGTGGGTTTTTTTTTAATCAAGGCAGACTACTGACAAAGATGTTGATGTTACAGGGGTTTGTATAATGTAGTCTAAAGTCAGCATTTGGTAACTTTTAAGGTCGTTACAACGATCTAGTTTGCCAATACAACTTTCTCTTATGTTAAATGCTGTCAGACGTGTAACAAAAATTGATAGATTATTAGTTATTGGTTCTGACTACGTATTACTCCCTTTGCCTGATTGGGATGTAGAGCTCACGTGTGACCAGTCGACAGGGGATGCTTACTCGTCCTAGGCATCTAATACCACATCTGACATGTCCAGGAGTCCGCCTTTACTCATTTCTTTGAGGTTGAATACTGTTAGTTACCTTTACATCTTTTGGTCACGTGTTCCGATGCCAATGATATTTAAGAACGATATTAAGATATCACATTATTCTTTTTTTATTTTATTTTAAAAAGACAACGACAAACCACAGTCACAACTTCATCTTATGCAACAACGGAGGCCACTGACAAAACAGAATCTACCACAGCAATATCAACAGAAACTTTATCGCCAGAAACTACAGCAGCAGCATCAGGCATAGATACAATTTCGACAACCAGAGTAATATCAACAGAAGAAATAACTCCATTATCAACAATATGGGAGATTTTGTTGTCTTCTGAAAAATCCACTGCACCAACTGCACGTGCATCGACTTTGACAACTATTACAACACGTGCAACATCGACGTCTACAGCAAACTGGAAACCAAGTACAAATTCTCCAAGATCCACCGAAACTGCAATCTCAAAAACAAGTACTGTACAATGAACGAAAGAAGAATTCAACACTCGGTCGACCATGAAAACTACGATACATCCCGGCAAATTTGAGGACTCAACAAAGGAAGCTAGGAAATCAACATCACAGTCTCTGCTCACAAACACACATCTTATTGCTGCAGCATCCTTTTCTATCGTCGTACTGATAGCAGTTGCATTCCTTGTAGTGATGCTGGCAAAGAATTGTAGAAACTCGTAAGTATCTTCCACTTAGTCTAACTGTGGATGCATAAATAATATTCACTAAGAATATAGCATATTTTGTTCGCATTAGCATTGCTGCGATAGCATTTACATATGTATGATCTATTGATAATAAAAAAAAACACCAGTCTATATTACAGAGTATTACAATCGTCAACTGCAAATCGTATCTTATTTTCCAAAGACAGCAGGTGGAAATGATATACAACACAGCATGTACGCCAATTCCTAATTTAAAAAAAAAAAATATAAAAACTGAAAAGGCAGCAAACTTTCCGAAAAGACTATTTATTATCAAAAACTATGTTCCATAACTTAGTAACCACATAATCAAATGCACTTAACATTGAAATGGTTTTCGTTTTTTTTTTGTTTTCTTTTTTTCAATTTAAAATTTCGGTAACTATGATATTGATCTTAGGTAGTGGTGTTCTGACCCGCAACATACGCGCTACATTTGTAAATCCCGACTCAGAGCAATTTCAATTGAATATCGATTTACTGAATAAAGTAGGCGAAATGAATGTAATAAATTTGTTTTAATTGTATGGAAATATAGAGCTACATTATATGATTTCATTGTTTCTGTGTTGTGTAAGGAACTTTCATTTGTCTGCTTCTCAACACCAGTATCAATGGAGTGAAATTCAAACGACTGTTGTATCAATACATACTGGTCACACTTGCAGGGGTGAACACCTCTTGAAAGGTCAGGAACCGCGATAGCCCCCCCCCCCCCCCCCCACCCAGCCCTCCCCCCCCCCCCCCCGGGAGAAATTTTTAAAAAATCGAAACTCTTGTTCTATTGTAATCAAAGTTATAATGAGGACGTCTGATCTATATGCAAAGGAATATTCTATGTTGTCATTTTTTTTGTTGAGTCTTGTGTAAAGAAATTGCTGATTTGCAATGCTAAGCACTGATGGTCTCTATCACTACGGGCAAAATTCAAATCATTAAATCGGTTAGTGTATTGTGCGAGTTTCAGATCCACTGCAAGACGATGTTTAGTCAATGTTATTGATATGTGGATCATATTGAACTGTTCAGTGAATACATATCGTACACCTTGATCCTGACACCCTGTTTAGATAAAGGCGGTATTCGACATCACAAAGCTATTATTCCCTTTCTCTGTTTGTATTGTAATGGAAATATATGGAATACAAATTGCATCTTCTGTTGACAGGGAAATTGATTGATTGATTACATATTGTTTAACGTCCCTCTCGAGAATCTTTCACTCATCTGGAGATGTCACTATTGCCGGTGAAGGACTGCAAAATTAGGCCTATGCTCGGCTCTTATGGCCTTTGAGGAGGGAGGGATCTTTAACGTGACACACCTGCTGTGACACGGGGCTTCGGTTTATGCAGTCTCGTCCGAAGGACCGTCCCATTTAGTGACCTTTTACGACCAGCAAGGGGTACTGAAGGTCTATTCTAACAACCCTGATCCCCACGGGGTTAAACCCAGTGAAATAAACCCCGTGGCATAAATCCTGTGAAATAAAGGGGGTAATTTAGATATGGACTAAATTAAAGAAAATTAGATCAGACGTCGATAGCCTGGAAGGCAGATGCGAGTTTAATTATACATTGACTCAAGAATTAGGATTGTAGATCCTAAAATATCAATCTGAATTCGCATCCTCAATGAAATGTATGTATACGAAGTCCACATCGAACATGAAAATTGTAAATTTATTGTCTTTTGAAGTGTGTTTTTTTTTCTATGTTCCAGAGCTGGCCAGTCAACATCCCCTCAGAAAACCGTAATACAACCCAGGGACTCGACAGGCCTATGTTTCTTTAGAGAGCAGTATCCGCGTAATCTCCACAACTATCATGACACCTTTATACCATATGCACATTTACATCATTTCAGGAGCGGATCTAACACACTAAATAGAGGAAATAGATACCAATGACGCTGAAAGTTTCTATTGTAGTGTAAATCATTGATCACTGTGTAAATGATACACGAGTTGTATATAAAAACGTCATATTTAGTTTGCCATACATAATATATTCATTTATCTATCTATCTATCTATCTATCTATCTATCTATCTATCTGTCTATATATATATATATATATATATATATATATATATATATATATATATATATATATGTGTGTGTGTGTGTAGAGAGAGAGAGAGAGAGAGAGAGAGAGAGAGAGAGAGAGAGAGAGAGAGAGAGAGAGAGAGAGAGAGTTGTGTATGTTTGCTATATTTTCAACTTTATATTTTCAACTTTATATTCTGTATAAGATTTATCAATTAATCAATATTCGATATCATCATTTTGTCACTGAAAATGAAGTAAATAAACCTTTTTCTTTATCAGTTGTGGGGCCTGCGTGGCCGACTGGTTAAAGCATCGGGCTCAAAATCACAAAGCCTCTCACCCCTGTCGGCGCGTGGTCGAATCTCGGCCGCGACGTTATTTGAGCAAGTTTGCCAGTTTGATTGCGGAAGGTCGGTGGTCTTTTCCCAGGTACATTGTATCTGGGTTCTCTCCTCCACCAACAAATCTGAACGCCACCAGATAACTGAAAAAATGTTGAGTGTGGCGGGAAGCAATAAATAATCAGTCAATCATTTATCAGTTTTGTGTTTACACCATAAATATCTTATTGAAGAAGTAAGATACTTTTTTCAGTGTTATTGGGATATGACATAAAGTTGGTCATTTGATCAAATCCTATAAACTACAGGAACGTTTACCCTGCCATACTCCACCAAGCGTATTAATTATATATTATTTAGCGTTCCGCTCGTGAATTTTTCACTCATATAGAGACGTCACCATTGCCGGTGAAGGGTTGCAAACTTTATGTCTATGCTCGGCGCTTATGACCTTTGAACAGGGAGGGATATTTATCGTGTCACACCTGATCTGACATAGGACCTCGGTTTTCACGGTCTCATCCGAATGGCTGTCCCATTTAGTTGCCTCTTTTGACAAGCAAGGAGTACTGAGGATTTATTCTAACAATCCGGATCCCCATGGGGCTACGCTTCCTGAACTACATGTAATAAACAACTTCCTATCACTACATGGTAACTACAATTTAATGGTGGGGAAACTGTGCATAAACTATACAGGGATTTCAGAAAACAAATGGTTTACGCAGGGTTTCAGTTTGGAATCTTCACGTTTATAAGGGTGTACGGAGCGTGAAAACTTAGGCTGTCCACTGTTCCAGGTGGTTTATGGAGCGGGAACTTGTTGAAGCCTTAGGTTTCCTCACTAATGATACGAGTCGCCAGTTTATCACTACAGCTTACGCAATACTTTTTTTTTAGGTGGGGCGCGAAAAGCTTTTAGATTCAATCGCCTATCAATCGCATGGAAGATGGTTTATAAAAGTTCTATACATAGATACCTTATGTTTCCGCACTACTGAAACTAGTCCCCACCCCAGGTTTATGCAAAGGTTTACGCACAGATTACGCAATGCTGACACTACATGAGCAGAAACGTGTTAATGCAATGGGCTTATTCTTCTCTAAAATAGGAAGAGCATAATTGAATCAATGCTAGACACTGTAACAGTGATATATACTGTGCTCTTGTAAATGGTGTACCAATGGTTTATACTAATGGTTTTACTACAGTATTTATTTGATAAAATGTTTATAAACTGAGATATTACAAACCACAACTTTAAGAAAACACAAAAATTTTATATACAATGCTTTATTAAAGATTCACTGATAATTGAATCATAATACAGACAATCTTATGCTGGGTCAAACAATCTGGTATACCTACGACAGTAATAGTGTAAACAAAAAAAAGTTTCAGAAACATTATTTTTCTCATGGTTACTTAATGAATAATTGAATAGTGTCATAGTGTCAAAACAATTCAAAATATTGAACAAACAATATTATTAAGATTCTGAATTGTCCACAATGGATTAACCCTTGACTTTTGACCATATAGATCTTCTACTCCTTAGGATATATTAGTGCATCAAGGTTGGTAGCCATCAAGCAAATGATTAGAAAAGATCTCAAAATTCTAGAAGTTCATCTATACAAGTGGACAGTATCGTTATTGAAAATGTATTACTTGTATTAGGCAAACATTTTACTGTGTCGGAGCTGCACAGTAAAAATACTGATGAAGAACTCTGTATACACTATATATACCAAGTTTGGCCTTGCCCTGGAGTCAGAATCACTACAGCGGGTACAATGAAGATTAAAATTGTGATAGAGGCCTTCTTTCTCTACGTTGCTATCAATTTGGCTTTATTTTTATACATGTTGTAGAGAAGACAATTTTAGAAAATTTGTCACTTTTAGCATACCGAAGTAAACTGAAGGTTTCGCAAGGTCTATAAGTTTTTAAGGGCGTAGTTTAATCGGTCTGTACCTTTTTATAGGGGCGGTTTCATCATATACGGAACAGTTCTTTCTGGAAACCGTTTCAACGGAACAATTAACGATCTTTACGAAAAAATTGAACACTTTCATAAAAAGATGAACGCTTAACTTTTAACGATGAACGGTTTGCACGGAATGAAACAACACTTTCGCCGTGTAGGCCGATTCAGTACAGGGCCGTCAACGGAAACTGTACCGCAAAAATCCACAATACCATCGTCAGACATGGATACAATATCGACAACCGCAGAAATTCAAACAAACGAAATCACTCCAATATCACTATTATGGAAGAACTCCCTGCCTTCCGGAAAATCCACAACAGCAGCTGCGCGTACAACAACATCGCTAACTATTATAACGCATGTAACATCGACGTCATCAACAAATGGGAACCAAATATGCATTCAGTAACAACGACTAAACCTGCAACCTCAACAACAAAAGGAGAAATCAACACTCGTTCCACAATGAAAACTACGATACATAGCGGTAATTTAAAGGATGCTACACTGGAAGCTTGGGAATAAACATCGCCATCTCTGCTCACGGATAGACACCTTATGGTTCCAGCGTCAATTTCTATCGTCGTAATAATAGCAGTGGTATTCCTCGTAGTGGTGCTGCCAAAGAATTGTAGAAACTCTTAAGTATTTCTCAGCTAGTCTAAATATGACTGTATAAAACATGTGTACATCCACTTGGAATACAGTACATTATGCTCACATCAACGTTTTGGCAGTAATGTCAGTAATATACTGAACCTATCAAATCGGAAGGGATTTCTATTTCAGAGCATTAAGGTTTCCATCTGGAAACCAGTACGCGCTCGTATCTTTTTACATCATGATATCCTCTTCATGGCTGGTTTGGTCCTGTGTAAATCAAAAAGGTGTATCTTGCTGGTTTCCATTGCCAATCGTTGATGATCTGTATGGCTAGGAGCGAAATTCAAACCATTAAATCAATGGGTGTATTTTATGGGTTAGAGATCCACTACAATATGGAGTTTAGTCACTGTTGTGGTGATAGGAAGTACTCACTGTATGCACATTACACAATTTGAGCATGGCTTTCGGTTGAGATAAAGTTCATAGACGATGTTGACATTCCATTTATCTATTGACATCGTAATGAAAATATGTGGAGTACAAATTGTATCTTCTGTTTACAGTGAAATTATAAATCGATTGAATAAGATAAAATGTGACGAGACGTTGATAGCCTGCAAAGGCGGATGTGAGCTAAACTACCTACTGCCTCAAGAGTTAAGATTGTAGGTTCTAGGTTCTGCAATTTCATTCTATATTCTAGATGTAGATTACTGAAGTCCAAAATAATGTTGATGTGAAATTGGTTGCCTTGTAGAGTGTTTTGTGTAAATTACATCGTGTTTTCTATGTTATAGACCTGACCGGTCAACATTCCAACATAATAACGCGAGACAATCCAGGGCTGTGACAGGTCTGTGTTTCTTTAGAGAACAGTATTCGCGTAGTTTCCGCACCTACGATGATACCTTTATACCGCATATAATTTCTGAAGTGGATTTAGCATACTAGGTAGAGACGATAGATACCAAAGATATTGAAAGTTGATTACAGTGTAAATCACTCTGTGTAAATGATGTGTAATCTCTATAAAGTGAGTCTTATGTTTAATTTGACCTATATAATACCATATATTTGTTATGTTACAAATTAATTATCATATTCTTCTTTGCACTTGATCCCACGTCTTTTGTTTCCAGGGATCCACATTAAACCTGACATCCTGTATAGGATTTATGGGGTTTATCAGTGTTATGTATCTTCATTTATTCAGAGGAATGGAAGTTAATATACTAATTTCCAATTATGTTATTAATCAGCTTTACGTTTAAATCATGACTATATACATAATGAAGTTATAAGTATCATATTTAGGCGAGTATTGTCAATGTCCGTGCAACTGTTACATGATTACGGAACTATCTTCAAGCGATCTAATAGAAGTGCTGTTATTTGATATTCATGATATTGAAAAAGAATTCTATCATACCGTCATACTACCACCGACAATTATTTTTTGGTTAAACAGGGTATTTTTATCTATTTCTTTTAAAGCCTATACAGCAAATTGATTGATTGATTGATTGTTTGTTTGTTTTCCGCCACACTCAACATTGTTTGGCTATCTGGTGACGTCCAGTATTCATTGGTGGAGGAGCGAACCCAGATACAATGTACCTAAGAAAACACCACCGGCCTTCTGAAAGTAAACTGGCAAGCTTTTTTAACATATATCGGCGCGAGAGAGAATCGAATCCGCATGGACTAGAGGTGAGAGGGCTTGTAATTCCAGAAATATGATGAAATGGCTAAGATAACAAATAGTATTCAGTCTCGTAATTCGTACAGAAAATACAAATCGGAGGGATGGGCAAAAACGGGCCTCTGATCATACCAGGGATGGGATCAGATGCCTAGGAGGAGCAAGCATTCCTTGTCGACCTGCCACATCCACCATGAGCCTAAAATTCCGATCACGTAAACGGTGGAATCCCTAGTCAGAATCAGTGTGCTAAGCGCGGCCTTACAATTGATATGAAACACATCAGACTGCATTTGACTTAATGGTAAGTTGTACTGGCAAACTAGATCGTTATAATGGCCATAAAATTTGCGATATGCAAAGGTTACACGAGAATTTACGAACCCCTGTAACATCAACCTCTTTGTCAGTAGCCCCGCCTTGATTTAAAAACTGATCATCAGCAGAACAAGCTCTTGCATATCTAATCAGTTGGGAGATATAAATACTATATGCAGTTTATGATGGAATATTACCACATAAATAAGGGAAGTTTACGATGGAGAAATTAAAATCATACCGTTTATCATAGAGTTTAGTTGTTAGTTTGCCACCGCCATCTATTTTGAGTAAAATATTTAACTACGAAGCAGAAATGGAAGACTCTATAGTGTCTTTTATTTCAAGTTCACCGTGATATATAGAATCGACATACTAATGAATTATTAACATCATGTCATCATAACAAGTGCGATCTTCAACAAATTTGGAAAAAGGGATTATTCAAGTTGTGGGATATAAACACCATATACATATGGTGATGGAACGTTGGCATTGGGATATATAAAATCGGCATATGAATGAAAATGATCATTGTTAATAGAGAAAACGTCGCCGACGTATCTAAATGTCAAACTGAAGGTCACAGCTACAGATTTTTTTTCTTCTCGTGTAGAAGATTTTGAATGACTTCTGCTTCGTAAGAATATATAGAACTAGGTCAGCTAACAAAGGACCACAATTCGTGTCCATGAAAATTCACTCCAATGGGGAGTGATCTAATCAATCGGCCCTACATAGAAATATTTTAAAACGAATTTGATGACCTTTTAAAAAAAAATAATCAATCTTGATAAGGATGGATACTTTTCGCTCGGGTTTCATTTAAAGACATTCCAATTCAACTTTCCTTTAAAATTATTTGTCGAATGTGTGTGTTTTAGAGAAATGTCATGTTTTATTGAAAATATTAACCAAACGGTTTATAATTTCCATAATTTTGTATTTATTTAAAAAAAAAATCACATATATATGAATTTTGTTCAAATGTTTTATTACATATTCATTCCATGCGTGAAAACACTACTTGCGTTTGAAATATCTTACTTGAATACAAAAAACCTGCATTATCATTTTGGGGAAATTATATACCAAATAAGACATTTATTTTCAATTATTGGACGGTGAAATTGTGCTTCCTGCGAGGCGCTTAAAAGAGCCATTTAAAAAAATACAGTGTAATGAGTCAATTTATGTACCTTATGCAATAAATGCAGATTTATGACGACAAAAAGGACTTGACTAATCCTTTGATGGGAAATTCATGAAGAACTTTCACATGCTCCAGTTCTTGATACCCTTTTGGACATGCTCCACATTTTCTCACTCAATTGCAAAACTTTAAATGACAAAAATAATTCCCCTAATCATATTTTTACGACGTACTTCAAATTTATTCTGCTATTTCGTGTTAGTGAACAAGTCTTCATTTACTGTATAGATAATAGATTCTCATATCCCTTCACTGGCTACCTGTGGCATATCGAACAACTTATAAAATCCTTTTGTACGCCTTCAAAGCACTGCATCAAAAAGCCCCAGCATACATCCAGGAACTGGTTCAGGTATACCGCCCACAACGTACACTGCGGTCTGGAGATTCATTGTGCCTTTTAAAGCCACGCACTCGCAGCAGGGTGTATGGTGATAGAAGGTTCGATGTGTCCTCGGCCACCCTGTGGAACTGCCTCCCGCTGAACCTTCGTTGTGAACAATCACTTGCTGTTGTTAAACAAAAGCTAAAAACACATCTTTTTAAACTTGCTTTTGATTTATAATGTATCTAGTTATTTTCTGTTTTAACAACAATGATAATAAAATAAAAAAAAAATAAAAAAAAAAAATTACTAATACCTCCCATTTCAACTTTAGATGATTATTATTTGTGTGACCTTTCAATTTATATAATGTTCGTTTTTATATTGCCCTTGTTTTATATGTTAAGCGCTTTAGAGTAATTATATAATTAGATAAGGCGCTATATAAAAATAGTATAATAATAATAATAAAAAAATAATAATAGACCCCCATTTAAGGGTTTACATGTCATCTCAAAGGAATATATATATATATATATATATATATATATATATATATATTCCTTTGAGATGAATTGGTCAGATTCAATTCAAACTCAGAGACACAGGTTATGTTAATATAACCTGGTTGTCACAATAAATTTTATTTGTTTGTTCTTTTTAGTTCATTTGTATTTTGACAAATCAAACGGGCCTTTATCCCGTTTAGGGCCTCTTTTCTTTTTAAATTGTAAATACCCCAGTCTGTTGGAGCATTGAACAGCCCGTGCTCTCATTAAGACCGAGGTGTCCAATGAGAAGGATTTATTCACCTTCTGAGTTCCGTTCATAGACATTCAATTACAAAAACTTTTTGCAAAGCTTGCCTGTGTTCAGCTTGTTCTGAAGTGAGTTGTAGTAAACTATTTGATAGCATTTTCTGTGATAAAATGTCCTAAACGTCCAGGTATCGTTATTCATAAGATGTGTTTTGTATTTGTTTCAATACCTTTTTGCATTTCCATGAACATGCTAGCTATATAGTCCTGCTTGTGTTATGGCTTACAGTACTGGTCCTGATTGTTTCGCTCACGGCGGGTGTGACCCCTATACACCTGACCCCACCTCTGGTATGACCAGGGGTCTGTGTTTGCCAATTTCTAATTCGTATTTTCTATAGAAATTACGAGATTGAATACTGTTAGTTATCTTGGTCTTTTCATATATATATATATATATATATATATATATATATATATGTGTGTGTGTGTGTGTGTGTGTGTGTGTGTGTGTGTGTGTGTGTGTGTGATTATGTATGGTTTTACATTTCGCTCGAGAATTTTTCACTAACATTGAGACGTCGCTATTGCCGGTGAAGAGCTGCAAAATTTAGTCCTAACGTAGCACACCTGGTGTGACACGGTACCTCGTTTTTGCGGTTTCATCCCATTTAATCGCCTCTTATGACAAGCAAAGGATACTGAGGATCTATTCTAACAACCCGGATCCTACAGGGCTCTCTCTCTCTCTCTCTCTCTCATATATATATATATATATATATATATATATATATATATATATATATATATAATTGTACTCTTACACAGGTTTTCTTTAGTTATGTTTAATTGGCATATTTTTCTTAAATTTAAATCAGCACGTAATAAGTATAATACATTATACCAATCGTTAGACGGCTGTTTATGAAGCTCAAGTCAGATGTTTGATCATTCAAAGGAAGAATGAATTCGTTTTTTAATTTATTTTATTGCCTCAGTTAATTATTAATTAATTGTTAATTAACTCTGATATTAAAATGTTAACTATATTGTCTTTAATTCCAATTTTTATTCGAAAAGCTTGATTTTAATGAACATTTTTTTTTTCAAATTGCACTTGAGCAACGTGCATTAGATAACGTCTTTCAAATTTACCATGCACTAGTTCACTCTACCCGAACGTTTGCTGTTCTCTTTCACGAGGAGTATCTTCTTCCTATTTTTTGTTTTCATCTTTTGAGGAGGATTTTAATTTAGATATCGATGATTACAACAGCAGTACTTAGCATTCCGTCGATATTTTTTTTAAACTTAAGCAAACTAACGCTTGAAACTTAAAACTTCAGTTCACCATACTTTGTCCTGTTAAGTATGATTTACTGAATATTTTACTTCCAAGATGGGGAATAAATTTCAATGGGATATAATGGGATATAATGTGTTACCCGAGAGAAAATATTTTTATACCCGATTTCTATTCCTGTTCCCTTCTGCGTTAAGTTACAATATATATCAGGGAGCATTGTTTTTCTTCATCAAACCACAATTATGTCAAGGGGAAAAATGTGAGAAATACCACCCGTGAAATAAAGCCATATTTTGCATTCTCTTAATTATGTAGATTTATAGGATTTATTAGACTCGTTACTGAAAGTTACGAATATAGAAAGCCAAACAGACTTCGGACGGTACCAGATTTATGGGAACCGTGTCATCGATCGTATCATACCTAAATCATACACAGTCTAATTTATTCTTTAAGAATTAAAATTGGTAGAAACTCAGATTTTTATTTCTTTAAAGATCGTTTCATTCTTTTTTTAAAACTAGTTTCCATGTAAACGCATGGTAACATTAAGAAAAATTATTGAATTTTGAAATCAGAAAAGAAGAAAATGCCATGAGTTCGAGTAGTGGTAGAATTGAAGTAACACAGAATTTGAAAGTTAATAGACACATATTGCATGTTGAAACAAAGGGGATAAACAAGTGTTAGCCATCAGGAACTGCTTTGTATCCTTATGACACTGTTTGCGTCTGACTTCGCGCTTCCAATATAAGGATTGAACGAGAGACCGTTGTGGTTGATGGGACTCTAGTTTGTTATAATGTAGATATTTTTTTCCAATACATGATAGTATAGTGTACCTGTGTATAGATGTATTACTCTGGCATTTTTGTCTTTCATACAGTTTTTTTAATGAGTAGCTGAAACCCTACAGTGGCAAAGGCTTGTATAGTCTTTTTTTTCTGAGCATACTGAGCATTATTTCATGTGGTTATTAAATCTATGATTTTGCTTAATGGCTCGAAAAAGATTGTTTGAAGCATTGTTTCACCATTCATGCAGTATTATATGATATTTTTTGTTTGTTTTTGTTTAGGAACAAGGTTTGTGGTGGATAATAACAAAAATAGTTATATAATTATCAAAATTATGAATATTTTATTAATTTTTATCAATTTCTTTCGTGATTGATACCTATTAGAGATATAAATACCATATGCAGGTGATGATGGAATATTGCCACATAAATAAGGGAAGTTTACGATGGAGAAATTAAAATCATACTGTTTATCATAGAGTTGAGTTGTTAGTTTGCCACCGGTATCTGTCCAAAGCGATTCTGCATTCATTGTAAATTACATGTAAGTCGGTGTAACCACACAGGCCGACAAGAAAAAAAAAAACATGTGTGCGAAAAGGGGTTTGTCGTTATGTCACGTTATGAAAAACTGATGATGTAATGCGATAATTAGTCGTTCCCTGCAAGAAGGTACATGCATCTAATGATATCTAAATCAATTTTATAACATCCAATTATGTTTTTAAGAGCTGACCATACCTTGCCTCAAGTATTCTGTCATGGATTGCCATTCAAGGCCACTGGTGTAAAGGGCATATTGTTAGATTTTCTGATGTAGCGCACACGGTGGGTGTGACCGGTCGACAGGGGATGCTTACACCTACTGGGCACAATATCCCACCTCTGATATGTGCAGGCGTCCGTGCTTGCCCATTTCTATAATTTGTATTTTTTATCCGAATCTTTCTACTTGCCGATAATGTAACCAAGACATATAAATATCTGTGCTATGTTGATTTGTATATGTCCAACATTTTGCTATAACAAAATGGTCCACAATCTAATAGCAAATCATTCGAATCAGATTATTGTATTTTAAAAAGGATGTTGGCTTGAAATAAAATTAACTCGATATTTATTGTTTTCATCGAGTGCTTCTGATCAAAACCTTGTTGTTGAGTTTATTATCAGGTTGAAGGAAATAAATCCAAGTCTCGTTACCAGTATAATAAAGAATCCAATCGCCAGTAATCAATCTTCAGAATTGTTAAGTAAATGCGTGGTCATTTTCTAGATGAACGCGTTTATATTTTCATATTTATTCATTTATTTTCTTCTTCTTATTATTATTATC